>JAQFXM010000870.1:0-39680 GCA_034693345.1 Entomobrya multifasciata | reverse complement strand
TTTTTAGTAGTGCTCTATCAAGTTTTAATAGAAACAAAAGAAAATTCGAACATGAAAAAATTGGGGGTCTGGTCATGCTTAAAGTCACCCTGTGGTATGTTGAAATACGACTGCTCTGTGGTACCATTTGGTCATGCAAATGTATGAGTGTCGGAGTCTGAAGAAACTGGAACCAAAAGTTCCTTTTTCACTTATTCGTCTTCTCTTTCTGGCCATGCCCTATATTTTTTCCCTTTAGTTGCCGACATCTTGAAACATCTTTCTCCGCTGAAAACTCAAGTCAAGAATCAGAAAAAACGCATATGCACATGGAACACAAAAACACAGTCTTCTAAAAGCTTTGCATTTAGTTAACCAACCATCATTGAAAAGTTAACATATGGGCGTTTGTCTAATATACATAGATCATATTCTAATATACTCTCCCTCGTATTTGAAATGTAGATGAAATTTAAACAGCCGTTTTTTAAAAGAAGATTTGAGTGAAATGAAAAAGGAAACTTCCATCCATCTCATTTTAATGTAAGAAGTAAGAAGAGGGAAAGGTAGAGGTAGACCCACATTCCTTTTAAAATATGCAATAAATTTTCTTTGTAGTCCAAATGAATATTCAATTGAGAAATTCAAAGGAATCCTAAAATTTTCCCTTTTCCCTTTAAAAAAAAGTATGTGCGTGTGTGTGTGTGTGTGTTTGCAGCATAGCAGCAGCTCACTTTCAAATATAAATAGTGAGCATGCCTTTAATATTAATGTTCATTTTCTAAAACAGTTGGTAAACTTAAAATGCTTCTTCTTTCGAACGTCTTTCATCAAAATAAGAAATGTAATATGTATTTTGGTGGAATGAACTCATTTCCCTTACAAGAAGCCTTAGATGATGATAAACTCAACTGAATATTATGAAGAAAAAAATGAAAATTAAAAAATACCAAGCCACTCATGCATACATGTTTGTTTGATGCTCAGCGAAGTGGAACAGAAGGAGGAAAATGTAGACAAAATGTGATTTTCGGAATGTTACTTTTCAACTTTTTAAATAAAGAAGAGTGGGAGAAAGTTCATATGCACATGTTGTTAACCCACAAAAACATGAAGAAGAAAAAGCAAAATGAAAACGATCTGCTGAGTATTAGCTTAAGAGGTCATGTTACTTTCGTGGGATAGTTCATTGAGAATTGCAAATGGTGCAAAACAAACAGAAAGTAAATACTTTTCATTTTCCAAAATATTAGGATTCTCTGGAAGGAGATGAGATCTCAGAACAAGTTTTCATAAGAATCCAATATGGCTTGGATTAGCACTAAGCACTATTCTTACCTGTGCTTGTGCTCCTATGTTAGAGGATATCGGCTAATTAAGAAATGCAAACACTTAAATGCTTTTATGGAGTTCTCTTCATTAGTCCAAATCATGTAAGTATACAATGTTTACAATGCCCCACCCAAAAATCTAATTAAAAATCTTGTAGAATCCTCCTGAATTGCTTGTTTTTTAATCTGAGACTTATCAGCCAAAAAAAGTTCATCAACCTTATGTAACATCAACACTCTAAAAGTTAGGTCAGAACTAGAACTAGCAGATATTTCAAATTTATAAACACAAATCTAAGCAAGCTACAAATAAGTTTTTGGGTTAGATCAGCAAAAAAATAGACACAGACACACACAAGTTGTATAAATGGTGGCGCTAGAAAACTCATAAAATTAAAAATGACTCCAGTTTATCGAAGCGCATAAAAATTCTTCTATTCCTTCTTGTATACCTACATATCATATATAGCACCAAAACTTGGGTTAACTTGAAAAACTACAATGATCATAAAAGGAGAAGAGATAAAAAGTAAAAACGCATGATTACACAGACAACTTTTAAGGCTGGAGAAATAAATTGATGCTCTCCCTTCTTTCATTCTCTCATGGCCTGGATTTTTGGCATGGCTGGATCTCTCAATATTACAACAACGTCAATACACAGAAGTGTAATCAAAACAAGAACAAAAGTGGTATAAAAAAAGAGTGAGTGAGTAGCAATAAATGTGATGCATTATAAAATCCTCATATAAAACAGAGAGAAGATATTACTTTTTTTTGGTAATATACTCACTCCCACTGCTTTGTTGATAGCTATTTTTTGGGGGGATGGCGACGTTGATGATGATGATCATGATGACGGTGGAATCATCAAATAATAAGGACAAAAGAAAAGAATGAACCGGAAGAGGAAACAGCTACTTTTCCTTTTTCCCTTGAAAGTTTTTCGAAAAAGTTAGGCCATACTATAATGTAAGACCACTTGTTTTATTCATAACATCTCTTCCTCCAATCTCCATTTTTAACTTCCTTTCAATGAAGTAGTCGTAATAATAACAACAACGCAAAAAGTGGGATAGACAAAAGAGAAAATTATTTATAAAGTTTGTGAGATTTTAAAACATTATTAAATAGTTAATATGTCGCGTATCATTTCAAAGTCTGACTAAGGAAGGAGCATAAACGAGCAAACTTTCACTTTTCATGTAACAACACCAAGTCAAAGAGACTTGCTTAAGAAAAGAAAATGATCCTTTGCCTTTCCATTTACCTCTCACCTTAAAGTCTTCATCTTTTGCCCTTTTGTGTATGGACTGTAGACTGGACTAGCATTAATTATGGTTGTTGTACAGTCCTGTCGTAACTTCTGCTCTGGTCACTTTGTTTAAAACTTTTCCCCTAGTGATTTAGTACTTAGCCAAAGCTTCTTGTTCATATTACTTCTAATGCAGCTGGAGATTTATTTTTGATGAGGGGAAGAAGGAAACAAGATCATTTGTGGATTATGTGCGGAGAAAAGCATCCGTTCCTGGCCCTGGTCTGGTCAGTCCATTGTTCATACGTTGGTATGTATGTGCATTTTACTTCCATCGTTCTTTTAACATTGGGATTTGAGATCATCTTCATAAGCCAGCTAGGGTCTGATTATTTGAAGAAATGAGAACTAATTAGTACAAAAAGATGACGAACTAGCAACTGTCAAAAGCATTTTATATGCCAAAATAGACGATATATTTGAGTCTCGATTGATATTCTTCGAGGTTAGTTCAACAATCACACAATCAACCCCAAGGAGCACGAAAAATCTTTGTAATATAAAATCGCACATTCCTCGATATAATTTCTTTACGGCATTCAAAACTATAAAAACGAACAGTTGAACAAAAAATCCATAAGTATAATAAAGCGAATCAAAACTAAATTAATTATTCATAAAAATTAAAGTACAATCAAGTTAAAAGTTTTTTCATTCTGTCTTCAGGCGATATTTTCATGTCAAAGCCGCAGATCAGCAAGTTATGTGATAACATCTCTACAAAATTAATGGCCATTATGGTTATTGGATTCATGTTACGTATACCTACTCCATCACATCATGGTCCCACAGGACTCCTGCCATTCGAAGACACGACACATTGATAACATGAGATATCCCCTCTCTCCTCCCCCTCCTCTACACCTTCTACCTCACACTTACATTATAACTTTGTTGAAAACAGCCGCAAGCCATCACAGCAGCTTGGTCTGGTCTGGTCGGTGTGAGAACGCTGGTGCACTACACTGCAAGAATGTTTATTTCTTTCTACTTTATTTCCAAGAAGAAAAGTTACTTTTTCCCAAACCCATCTTAGAAAACGATATAGAGTAGCTTAGTAGCAAGCAGAGGGGCTTTAGCCCACAAGCTTTATATATTTTGTTCTTTTTTGACAACTTTTCCCCCACTTTCGTACTTTGGTTTTAATGGAAAAGTACCCAAGTAAGAAAAAAAAGTAACTAAAGTAAAAAGTGATGAAGACACTTTTATATTCTTGTAGAAAAGGGAATAAAAACAGCTGAACAAGTTTTTCCCCAAAATACATATACACTTTTATATACAGACACATCCCTATCATCCTCATCATCATCACATCATCAACAAAACACCATGCCACACACTTCCACATGTGTGTTTTACCCTGTGCAACCACTGGTCGGGTGAGAGTGTGTCAAGTGAAAGTTAAAGATAAGCTTGTGGAAATACATAGACATTCCTGCACACACAACCCAACAAAATAGTACAAATACCAAACCAAAGAAACAAAAGCTAAAAGTGAAAGAGAGAAAAACAAGCGTTTTTTCTCAGTCAGAGAAAAACATCTCATTTCACTTCTGGTCTTTGCAAGTTTTTTTCTGAGATGAGCAAGCTAAATGGTGATGACGATGAGGATGGTGACTCCAAAAAACTCCGACCAAACCAAACCAACTTATTCTCTTTTGCCCTAATACCTCTCTTCCCACCATTTATTCCATTTTCATCCAGAGAATCCAGCAAAGAGATGATGAAGAATTGTATTATTTTGACTACAACTTTACAAGTAAGGTAGGTATACATGCAACATAGGGAAAAAATGGGAAGTGGATAAACAGTGTGGAAACAGAAGCAGCAGCAGTGGATCATCATGATGATGTGATGATGATCAAGATGGTTCTACTCTACTAGCTTTGCTAAAAACTATTCCCTTATTTTACTACGTAACTTTTCCATTTAGGTACTATACCCAAAGAAAAACGCACCGCACCGCCAAAAAAAGAATATAACAGGCCAGGCGACAAAGAAAAGTGTGTATACGGTGGTGGTAGTGGTGTTACTAAAAGTAGAGTATTAATACAGAGAAAAGTAGTAGTAACAACAGTAAAAAAACAGCTTGTTTCTTTCACAAACTCTGCGAGACAGCGAGAATTCTGACTGAGTGAACTGAGTTCTCTCTCTAATGCCGACTTCGACACTTTCACTTTGGCTTCTTCCTCTTAGAAAAAAAATATGTATAAAAGTTGCGTTCAGTTTTTTTTTTGGATAAGAGCTTTTCTTTTTGTGTTTATATAAGCAAAAGCATACGGCGGCATGTTGATGATGACGCGATATTTCCATAAATGTCTGGTGGACAAAAGTAAAATGGCAATGGGAAAAGCTGCTATGTTCTTGTACTGATTCCAATGTGGCGGTGGTGGTGGTGGTAGTAGTGTTGCTGTTTGTTTGCTCTACAAAAATAGTAAGTTTTTTTTGAAGTTTCGACGAGATGAGCAAAAAAAGTAAGTGCCGCGTGGAATGAGTCTACTCGCGCCATATCCTACTTAACAAGTACGTTATGTACTCTCTAACTTTTGTACTATTTTTTTCTGATGTTCATGCATGTAAAGTGTTAATGCATACAGAACAACATAAAAATGAAAGTAAATGGATGTGTGTGTTTTTTGAGTTTAGTTTACTTTTTTGGGGTACATTCAAGAAAAAAAAAGTGTTTTTACTTTGAGTAAAATGCACATTCAACAACAACAAAAAATATATATATCACACATAGTTTTCATTCACTTTTCGCCGAAAAAACGGGAAAAACTTGTTCTTGTTTCTAGTGAAGTAGAGTACATAACATAATGTAATATTATTCTTTTGGTACACTGCACATTTTTCTATTTCTCTTGTCTTTATTTACACAACAACTCATTTGTGCCTTCCTGTCGTGTCATTCTTGTTGAGGAGAAGAAAAAAAACGGAGCAACCAGCGTATTTACACTTGGAACTCTTCTCTCTTTGTTCTTATACGCTTTGGAATCATCATCAAAGCTTTTCTCTCTTGTCTTTATATGTTAGATACATATTTCCAAATACAAACATCATCATCATCAACAATAACACCATCAACCTCGTTTTTTTCTCAAGACAAAGACAATAACATCAAGAGAGAATATGAAGATGAACATACTCACATGCGTCTATTTTCATACATGACTATTTTTTTGGTATTGGGAAAAAACATCATTTTCTTTTTTTGTTGAATAGCCCATTTCCCTAGAGTCTTTGTTCGTTTGTTACTACCTAAAATATGTTATATTGGTTGTTTAACCAGTTGTTTCTTTCTCCTTTTCTAAGAGAATGAAGGAATAGCTTTTGGTGAAAATAAATGTTGCAAGTTGGAAATGGAGAAAAGTCAATGAGAAATTTAAAATAGGCTGTTTTACAGTTTTACAGAAGAAAAAAGCTGCTTTACCGTAAATTTTTGTGGCTATTGCTATTCTCTCCCACTTTGCTATTTCCCTCGTCGAATGCAGTGTTTATTCAAATAACATGAATATTGACTGTGGAAGAAACGCTGTATTTCCTTCTTTTTCTTGGTACATTTTACAACCATTTTTCACACCCATATCCCAACCAAATTCGAAAGTAAACACATGACAAAAGCGAGATTACTTTTCGATAAAGAATGGTTGTAAAAAGTCATGTTCAACCGGTGAATATTCCATCTTGATGGATGTAAACTGGTAGTGGCAGGCAGTCAGTCAGTAGCAGAAAAAACAGTAAGCATACAAAATTGTAAATGAACCGTTCCAAGAAACACTTCAACAGGAAAATACCCACACGTCAGTCATCTAATCTAAAAAAGGAGTCAGTCAGTATTTTTTTTCAAGGAATGGTAAAACTGGTTAACAGCTATGTATACTGTCTTGAGTCTCGACTCGACTTGTGTGTTTCTGCTACTGAATCACCTTTCATTTTATGACCTTCATTTTCCACTACAAACCCAAAAGAGAAATGTACTTACAACCAAAATACATGCTTGACTTTGTACACTTATCTTCCATCCATCTTGGTACCTACACATGTAAGCCTTGTATGGTAATAGTATTCATTCAACTTGTAATACTACCAAGAATTACATTTTATATTTTTTTCTCCATCTCCAATTTTTTCGCTCCTGTTATCCTCATCTTTCTTATAAGCAAAGGTTTTTCTTTCAACAGCAGCGTTTTTTTCTTTGATGACGACGATCGCTCTTGCTATCATCCCAATTTTTTTTCGAGGAATTCCCAAGCGAAGTATATAACTCATATTGGGAAGCTCCCCGAAACTCAGTTGGCTTTCTCCATTTCATTAGAGTAGAGGGAAAAGCTAGCACAACACTTGTCCAAAAAGCAGGAAACAAAAAACCCTATTCTTGTACATTTTTCTTCAAGACTCTTCTTCATTTTTGGTCTTTCACCTACCAAACACGTTTTAATACGTAATACCTACACAACATGAACGAACGTATGTGTAAACTCATATAGGTATATTGGGACCTCATAGGTATTCTCCAAGAAGAAAATTTGGTGTGAGTTGAGATGAGTGGCGAAGGAACACCACCACCTCTCGAAGTATATATGTTTCTTAGTACACTCATTTTTCTTGGAGAAAATGTGAAACAAGAAGAAAATGAATATAGAGGAAAAAAGAAGGTTACTTTTTTTTCTTCTGACTCACACTCACTCACAGACCATCGCATCGAGAACAAAAACCATGATGATGATACATACCATTTATTCCATCCAGATAATAATTTTTCTCCGCAGTGGCCCTGTCCTGTGTAAATTTTCAGTGCTCCTTCCAGTTAAAGCTTAAGCTATGCTGTTTGTTGTAATGTAAAGTGAAGATGGGTAAAAAAAATCCTGGCGGTGGTGGTGGTGTGTGGTGGCCTGGATTGAAGGAGAATATTATTATAAAAGAGGGAAACAGTTTTCAAGCGATAAAACTCTTTGGCTTTTGAACTTACACACTTAATGTACATCCATCCATACATATATACATTTTTTCAAGTGAGTAGGTAGTGTAAAGGTAAAAAATATGTATAAACGTTTCAACTTTGTTTTTACCCAAAGAAAATCCAGGCTGGGTGAGGAATGCAAGAATGTGTACTTATACCTATAGTAATCCACGTGAAAGAAGCACGTAGCAGACCACTCTGAACTCCTTGTCTATTCATTGCCTTTTGCTTGCTTTCCCAAGCATGCTATTAGTTTTTTTCTTCTTGATGCCGTAGTTTGACTTATTATGTAAGTGATGAGGAAAAAAAGACGAATAAGAGAGTGTAGAGTAAAAGTAAAGTTATCAGGAAGGAAATGATATAAAATATGTATGCATAGGTATAATGTTATGTACATAAAAAGATTATACACACAACAGAAGCACCAGTTGTGCTGCTGAAGTTACCGATACACACTCACAGTCTAAAAAGAGTATAAAAGAAAGCATTTTTGGTTTAAAGACTTTGCCTGTGTTCTTTTATGTATAAAAAAGCTGTCTAATATTTCTTCTTCACAATTTGATCCAAAAGGATGCACATCATCATATGCCATAAGTGTACATACAGGTACATAAATTTAAGATACAAAGTACGTATGTAAGTTTTTTAAGAGTTTTTTTGGAATCAAATTATACAAAACATATAATGTGTGCATAAGTAGTTTAGTTTCTTCCACTTCCATGTTCCTCGTATCCATTTAGTAAAAAATGGAGTAGAAGACGAAGAAGAAGAAAAAAATCCATTTTTAAAGAAGAGCAAAAATACTGCAGTGCATTTTATATATGTACATGTTACACTATTAAAGTAATATATAAAAGTGTATATATGTTTATCATATCATATTTTTTGCTATAAATACATAACTTGAGTACTATAAGGCAACTATTGAACTGAAAGCACTTTATCAACATTTTTTTGTGTATAGTATGTCTATTTTGTCTATAAACTAGACACATGTTAAGAGCATCTATTCAAAGACCAAAAATGAGTCTCTCGTTTCCTTTTCTTTTTAAAAAAGGAGTAAGTAGAGTGGAGTGAGTAACGCAGACATCAAAGATCATGTAGTCACATTAAGGATAAAAAGACGTGTACGTAATGTTACATGTTTTTCTGCATGCTGCACACAAGAATAAAAATTATACAGGAATTCTCATACTAACGTATATACATACATATAGCTGCAGCAACAAAAAATATTATGCATGTACACAAATTATCAGCCATCTTCCTACCTTTTGCCTTATTCACCATCAAAAAAACCTTATCTACGAGAAGACTAACCATAATGATAAATGCTGGTGCACCTGTCCTGTCCGCTGCTGCTCAACAAAAAAGAAAAGAAACAACTTAAGATATACATAGTTGCAAAAGGTATCCTTATTGTTATTGCCTTAAGGTATGACTTGAAGATAGGTGACGACACCTGCAATCTTGACTTTTTTCTCAATTTTACCTTTTCTCTCTCTCTCTCTGCTGCCTGCTCGTTCAAATAATAATAAAAAAGGACTTGACTTGAGACTTAAACCTGGTCGGGTCTCTGATTCTGCTGATGGTACTGTAGAGGCAATGCTTGTGTGTGTCTTGATGATCCCGGCACGATTTGTACATATCACAGAAAATCTCCACTTTTTAATCTTAACTGTAGTTTTTGGTTGTCTGTCGTCTATACACAAGGCAAGTAGACAACAAACATTAATGTTTGTGTATAGACAAGACAAGACATACCACAATCTACAATATCGGATTTCTTCTTCTTATCATCATCATTAGCTTTTATACATAATACAATTTTTTTTGAGAGGAGGGACATGGTACATTGTTATTATTATTGTGTTGCATCAGTTTTCAGATTACAAGCATATGTGCATGTACAAATAATCTGCCATCATTATACATATCATAAGGTGTATATTATATGGGCCTGGCGTCCTCCTGCTTTTAAGTGCTCGGGGCTTGGTCGGTCTCACCATTTTGTTGACCTTATTTGGTTCTGACCTTTTGTTTTTGCTCGACAAAGGAAAACTGTATAACAATGTGGCCTGGTCTTATGGCTGGTGTAAATGGATGGGGGAATCTGGCAAAAGCTTTGGTGCTACGATGGATGATGAGCTTTTGTGTATGTAATGTAATGTGTGTACTCTAAAAAGGCACCATCCGCCGTTTTTCTTCAAGAAAGCTTTTTCGGGTAGTCGTCTCCTGAGAGAGGAGAAAAAAATATGGGAGATTTCCACTTGTAAAATTATGTGGTAAGAACATTTTACGTAAGAGTTTACACATAAAATACACATGTACCTATCTTTGTATTTTTTATAAAGATATTCAGGGACGACCATTGAATGTTAAGGAGAAAATCTGGCTTTAATTTCATGACCATTTTGAAACGCGTAATGTATTTAATATTGAGAAAAAGGAAAGGAAACATGCTACACAGCAATTGTCAAGCTTTTATATTAAAATTATAGATGACATAATTGTGGCGATGACGCCATATGCCAGAAGCACATATATATGTATACATCGTGTATAAAATATACTTATAATTAAGTTAAACATATGGAATTTTTCAGTTTTGCGTTGGTTGGTGGTGTTAGTCGAGTGGAAAATCGCAGAAGCGATAAAAGTGTAGTTAAAAAAAGAGGCCGATGATGAATGATGATGATGAGGACATCCATTCATATCACTTATCAACATGCTATCAATATCAATATCAAATCCATGGATTTGGATGGATGAAATCCTAAATATAATGCTGTGTAGCCAAAAATACTTGTAAAATGATTTTTTAATGGTAGAAATATTTCTTATCAAAATCTTCTGCTGATTTTTTAATGAAGCGGCTTTCTTTTAGTAAGAAAAAAAGGATGATCTCATGTCATACATGGTATTGATATGAGTATATATACATTCCAATATTTTTATTGAATATAAGTATAAATTTATATTTAACAACAAACCGGTTTAGCTGGAACAGAACAGGAGAATCTTTCTTTAGGACTTTTTTTGCGTAGTGAGTGCTAAAGACCTAATAAAGATGGTATTTGATGTAAAATTCCACTCAGGATTAGGATTTTAATGTGTGTGTGTGCAATCAAGTATGTAAATTTATGCTTGTCCTCTGCACCCAGTACTGATTAAGGCGGTGGTAGTATAATAATACCATACTTTATTTGTATACATTTGTGTGGGAAGAAAATAAAGAGGGTTGAGAGAGAGATGTTTTAGGAATCCAAAAATAAAAGTATTCCTTTTAACATGCCATCATGAAATCATGCATAACTTATTATGTACACATGCCCTATTCATGCATGAAAAAATGCTTTTTGCAGAAGAGATAACCCCAAAAATATATCAAATTTACGTTAACATCTTCTCCCAAAGCATAATATATATATATATACAGCAGCAGGTGTGGGGGCGAAAGTGAGTTGCACCTTCGCTTTTCGCTGTTTCATGTGATATTATTGTGATGTGTGTTATGTTGCTGGTGGTGGTAATGGGATGTTTTTGTCCCAATATCAAAACACTTGCACTTGTTCATCATATTTTTTTCTTGTACTTTTCGGTTTTTTATGCTTCTCTAAGGTTTTCTTAAAATGCTCTGAGGTTCGTTCTGTAAATACACTTGTTGTTGTGCACTGACTTTACTTGACTGGTGGTGAGCAAAAAGTAATAAAAAGGTTTTCTGAAAAATGATTTTAAAAGGACAAGAAATAAAGAAAAAGCTCTGGTGATGTTGATGGCCATATGTAATGCTGTTACTGGCAGTATGGTGGTTCCTTAAACACCGTAAAAAAATGAAGATGAATGCAAGAAGCATTAAGAAAAGAGTTTTCCAACAGGAAAAAAAATATGAGAAAGCTTTTGTGTTTTGTGCTACTGCTGGAAGTCAAGTCTCAGCGTGAGCAGTCAGAAACAGGCATTTTTTTCACCATTCCACAATACAACGACAAGAATATGATGGTGATATAACAATGATGATGATGATTTTATACCTAAAACCGCATTACAGTGTACCTGAATAGCACAAGAATAAGTAAAACACATCTTCTTTGGAATACTAAAAGATGTGGCTGGGTTGATGTGATGTGCTGGTTGCAAAGACACACAATCCATTGTACTATCCCATCATCATCATCAGCAGCCCTCCATCAACCACAATACCCAGAATAAAATAAAACGGTGCGGTGCAAGGAAGAAAAAAAATATAAGGGACTTGAGAGAGTGAACACTGTTGCTTGCTTTTTTTACACAAAAGACAAGCTCATTTCAAATTCTAAAAGGAAGATCAGAGGCTCTCTCAACTAGTAAAACACTGGGCATTTTTAATATAAAAAGAAATATTCTATTCCCTTTCAGATCAGATCCATCCATCCAGAATTCCAGATTGGTGCACTTTGTATTCTTGAAGAATTTTATGTTGTTATAAAAGTCATGTATATCGTGGTAAAGCATAGCCCATCTGCAGTGTGTGGATAGATGGATAATTCAATTTCAATAACTCATTTAGTTTAAGAATGGTCACATCACACAGATTACTTGAGTTACACAGAAAAAAAAGTTGTTCGTGGCAAAGAACAAAACTCCAATGTGTAAAGTACAGAAGACTACCTACTTGTGTAAGTGTATTGTGTGATGTTATGCCTTGATGCAGTGCCCAAGGAGCTGACGAAGAATAAGAAAAGAAGAAGGCAGGCGACGAAGGAAGATGTGGTGGTGGGGGATATACTAGTACGACGGCAAGAGCGGAACCAGTGTCATTCCTGATCTGACTTCAGACGGAGTAGCATATAAAGACGCACGTTCGTGTGTACACTTTTTACAGTAAGTGTTTGGGTACACGCTTTTTTGTATTGTGGCTGTGTAGCTCTTCTCCTCGCCAAGAAAAGATTTTTTTGTCACTTTGACTTGTTCTGTATGCAGAGACACGTTATAACTCAACAAGACGTGTTCTTGTATTCACGGTCACCATAAGTCACATAACTTCATGTTATGCTTTTTAGACTTACGAAAGTTGAATTGGCTTGGTTTTGTGACTCAACAGTAAACCCTGCTGCCTGCCAATTGTTCTTCAGTCTGTGTGTTTTCCAAAGAAAATAAACGTAACTGTTCATCAAGGACTTTCGTTCTCTTGTTAATATTGTTAGTAGTAAAGTGACAGTAGTAGGCGTGGGTGGATTGCAGTATCCGTTTCAGTATTTAACTTTGATAGTGATACGGAAATTAGAAGTAAATTTTCTGGATAGTTTCTGAACTTTGGCTTGGGAAACACTTTGTATTTAAATGAGAGGAATGACCAAACTAGTAAAATAATTTTTGTGGAAAGAGTAAATGAGAAAGAAAAAGACAATTCTGTGAGCTGTGAACAAAGTTTTGAGTTGTGTGAACGAGAGGAGAAATAACGCATGAGAGAAGTTGTTCTAAAACAGTTATTGTTTTATCCTCATTTAAATAATTAGAAAATCTAGTTTGACTTGACAGTTTACTGTTTTGCCTTTCCGAAAAGAAAACAAAAAACATGGGATAATGGAAAGGAAGGAAATATCATCCTTGTTACCATCATCATCGACCCTCGAAACTTGACAACCTTGAAGCACTTCCAGGGATTATACACGATTAGTATAAACAATTGTTAGATCAACAGAGACGAAAAAACGATACAAAAACAATAGCTAGTTGGATCATACAAAGTGACATGGTTCGTGAAACAAGTGAACAAAAATATTAGTGCACTTTTAAAATTTCTAAAATCTGGAAATTCACGCCAAAAAATAACGAACCAAGTAATAAATTATTTGATTAAATAAACATTCATAATAACTTCTATTTATACAATACATCAGAGTGCAAATATCCATGTAACTGTTTGGATTTCCATTTAAAACGACAAAACACTGCTTTTTTCATGCGCAACACATCAATCCCAATCGGAGTAGAAGCGAAGAAGCACTTTAAAAGCACAACAAACATTGGAAAAAATATAAAAACGACTTGACTGACAAAAGGAAAACACTTTCTGTGAAAAAAAGCTGTTTATGCAATTCAAGCAGTCTCATATACTCTTGTCTGCAAAGTAAAGAAAAACAAGTTAGCATTAAAAACGGAAGTGGATGAGAACCATCTCATATCACACTCTGCATAGAAAAAAAGGGTTTTGGTGTGGTTCTGAATGAAATAAACTGTCTTGTTCTCTGCTGTTGTGTAATCCTATCTCCTTTTTCCTTTGGAACACAACAACCAGAAGAAAAAAACCCACAATCATAACTACAACATAACCACTGGAATCTAATAGTGGAACAGCTATTTTCCTGTTTTTGACAAAAGAACAATAAAAGCGCAAAAAAAGGAGAGAAAGAAGAGAGCGAGAGAACAAAGGAAAAAAAGGTGATAAACAATGCAAAGCAGTGAAAGAGTTTTCCCAACAAACTTTGTTGTTCGTCAGTGTTGGTGGCGGTAACAGCAACGGCATCAGAAGAAGCAAGCCAAGCGGCGGTGTTTGCGTTTTGTCCTTCTGGCGATTTTTTCTGTTGCATTGCTGCTCTTGTAAATATATATGCACGTTTTCTATTCTAATAGATACGTAGGAAAAGAGAAAATAAGGAGAAAAAGTAAAATGATAATAATACTCTAATGTAATAAAAAAGGAACCTGTTTTTTTAAACTCAACTCAAACGAAACGCAACTCTCATCCCTTTTCTGGTCTACTTTGCAATTTATCTTTTTTATTTACTGTTTACTGGTTACACACAACTAGTGCTAGAGAGAAGTTTTCTTTCACTGTGCTATACTTGCTTTCACTACTTTTTCCCTGTGAAAATCATCCAACATTTATAAATATAAGTGTTGAAAGAAAAAGAGGAACAAACTAAACTGAACAGGAATAAACGAAAAAAAGGAGGAGGAGATATATACAAACATTCGTACAAACATAAAAAGCAGGCTATCTTTGTGTCGTGTCGTCTGGCTACTTTTTATCGGCATTGTTGATTATTACACATCCTTCCCCTTTCCAACAACCACCTACACCACCACCACCACCGCAACTAGTTGGATATTTTTTTGTGGAAGGAAGCAATAATAATAGGAAAGGAGCCCCTGAAAAAAAAATTATCAAAAATGGAACAAAAGGGTGTATTCACCGTGGTAAGTAAAAAATTTCTACCCACAAACCGTTTTTCTTTACTTTTCCAAATATTTGTGTTTGCCATTTTCCCCTATTAGTCTTACAGTCACTTTGTCTCCGTCTAACATCATACACACAAGCACAGCAAGTAGCAGCTGCAAGAATATTGCCAATTTTAGTTCATTTATGGCTTTCTCATAAAATATACATATAAGTAAACTAGACTGACTATGTGCATATCTTGATAAACGGTAAACTATATACTAAAATATTATTTTAGTGTATTGGCTATAAAAACATATTATGCACACGTGTGTTTGTGTGTGTGTGTTTCATAAGAGAGGTTTTTATGTCTGGTTCTGTGGAATACCTAAATTAAACATTAAAGAAAAAGGACACAAAGAAGTATAACAAAACACAAGGCATGATCTTTATTCCAATTCAACTCAATATATTATATAATAACACTGTTTTGCTGGTTTTGGGGAATTGCTCACTTGGCTTGGGTTTTTTTCTTCTGGTGGTTGGTTAGCTGGTTTGGTCGTTGAATGTATGAAATGTTCTTATTCCAAGAAATTATAGTGTGGTGGTGTTTGCTTGCATTGCATTGCACTATGAATGAAAATTGTTCCTTTCCCCAATTCTCGATTCTCACTCAGAGCTCACTTTCCACTTGCTTTCGATCGGTTTCCTTCATTTTATGAAAAGGAAAGGGAAAGAGAGAAACAACACATTGTGCTAATGTGCTCTTATCGTGACAGCAAAACACGCCTATTTATTACGTGTAAATTGGAAAAACTTTTTCTTTCCTTTTGGACTCTGGACTCATTATTATTATCCCTGGATAAACTATTATGAAGACATGGAGAAGTAATAAAAGTTGAGACTAAAAAATCCTATTATGGATTAACCATTTATTAAGAAATTGGCTTTGGAGCGTGAACCTTAGAAAATGAGAGGCATTTATATTGAAGGTATTTCAAATCATAAATCAAGTGATATTTTTATGATTGCATTTCGGAAAAGTAATTACGGTTTTGGTCAAATTTCACTTCCTTTTACTTGTTAACTCTTTCTAGAGAGGTTTCTCGCAACATGTAGATACGTGGTTCTCTACAACATCTAGATTCTAGATAGACATGTACAATGAAAAATTGACAAGTAGATATAACACTATAAAATCGATTTAATATTATCCACTGATTTAGTAAAGCTGATTGTACTGGACATGATTGGTTTTTAGAATTTCTGCTTAGAATTATCTTTCTCAGCAGAAAAATATAACCTGAAAATCTACAATACTTGCTTTGACTGCATTATTACTACACATATTATACTCTACTTTTTACACACATCTCATCATCCATCTTCTTACTTCTTTTTTTTGCTTCCGCATATTGTATCGTATCGTATCGTATAAAACTTACTGAAAAACACAAAAGACTACACCAGCAAAAAGCATTCACTTCACTTTATATGTCTCTCCCACTTGTTCACACACTCACACACTCCTCTTCCTGCTGCTTATGTTGTATTGTATATAGATGGATGGATGGAAAGAAAAGACACATCAACTTCATCCTCATCATCATCATTTTCAGTAATAGAAAGTTTTCTGGAAATATGAGCGATAATGACGAAGCACGTAGTAGTCATCATCATTCCATTCCGTATGAATGATGACATGTTACTTTTCCTCCACGTTTCAATGTTTCCTTGTTCAACATTTTTTAGCCAGACTAAAAGTGCTATAGTGGAATATAATACATGTATTTTCCTGCTTACTGTTACTATTACTTCTCTTATTTCTTCTGCCAAAACTCCTCATTAAAACTACTGTCTATACATATTATACATTAGACGAGCCAAAAACCAAAAAAGCTATGAATTATAGTGAAATTTCATGTCTATTTCTATTCTGATCTTTTATGAGTGAACAGTGCAGTGCACTGTGAACACACAGAATCAGTATCAATCCAATCCAACATCCAAACCCAACACAATATAGAAACATTTTCCAACATCATCAGAATCACTACCACCACCGCCGCCACCACCAGTCAAAGTTTTCTCTTTTTAAGCTGGAGGTAACGAACAGGAACACGAAACATCCATATATTTCTTTCTTCTTTTCTAATAATATCGCAGAAAACAGAGACGTTCTTCAGAGCTCTTTTCACAACGTCAACCATCATACAAAATATACTTATATACCACCACTGCTCCACCAACCAATACTCAAACTGCCAACCAACCAGCCAAACCAAACCACCACCAACGAAACTACAGATAACACCAAAAACAAACCACAGAGGAGCGTTTACTTTGTTACAAAAAGGGATGATAATATGATGATGATGACGGTACACGAGAACATAAACATATTTCTCCCCACAAAATATATAATATACAAAAAAAGCGATCCTACTTGAAATATAAGAGATAATACTTCAACTTCAACAGCATCTCATATTGCACCAGCACGCCATTTCGTTGCAAAATAAACTGTTCCCCTGTTTGAATAAAAAAGATTGGCCTTTGTTACAAAAAAATCATATTACATATTATTCTGACTGGAATTTTACCAAAAAATGGTCGGCAGAGTAGTAATAATAAATATAAAATGGAGATGGAATAGCAAAACTGATACATGAAATGGGGTAGAATTTCATTTTCATTGTTATTACTGTCGAAAATGTATAAAAACAAAATTATTTTCCAACATCATCAGCCAGCCAGTCATTTTCATATCTCTGGAAATTCTAAATACATGTCATGTCATGTACTTTTCATTTCATGTAAGTAAATTTTAACAGATAGAGATAAACTTTGTTTTCTGCTTCTTTGTGGAAAATGGAGTCAAAAACAAAAGGTAAAAAGTTTTTGTTTCTGTGATGCGTTGTTTTGTAAGTAATGTATATTTGCTGGAAGCATTAACTAAATAGAGCGTACAAATAAAGTTTGGCGAGGGAATGGAAACGTAATGCCATATTTTGTTTTGTGTGAATTGTCTTTATGATGATATGTTATGAAATGAATGATAATATTAAACAATGAAATGACTAAGATAACAAAGAAAACAACAATGTCAAAAAGTAGAATGTATTCCTTTGAAAATATAACCTGGAATTTTGTTTCCAGTAAAACACATTTATTTTTGTTTTTGTACTAGTTTTATACAGTATCTAATGTGTAATGTGTATGGTGATTGGTGATTCTACTTAAATTTTGTAGAATATCGAGTTATGAAAAGATTCGGGTTTCTTTGTTCCATTTTCCATCATCACCACCATAGATGAGTGCTCGTTATCAAATTGATAAATTTCCATGAAAAAACTTTGCGGGGTACTCTGCCTGTGGGAAAATACCACTGCAAATTTAAGTAGTGAAGATTGGCACTATAAAAATGAAATGTGGTAGTGCATGACATGTTTTTGATGAAGCTTATAACTACTGTGTTAATTTACTTTCGAACATTCTTAACCAAATATACATTTTGTGATATACCAAATAAAGTATACAGACTACAGACAGACTATAGTGTAAGTGTAATGTATCTAGATTCCTATTATTGCCCCAAGCGTCTCATTACTGCTTTTTGTCTCAAGAAAATCCTTAGAGTTTCAATGTACATTTTACATTAATTACATTTCATCTCAAAACCCATACCAAAAAAAACCACAACTTCGCTAGTGCCGTGGAGGTGACTTGTAGTTTTACTTCTTTTTCTTGTCATTATTCAGTTTTTGATGGGCCCTTTTAGACAGGTCCATTCTTGGAACTGAAGAATGATTGGTCTACATTAGAAATTGTTGTCAGCATTTTTATATGTATATTTATGTTACTTATATACTATATAAGCATATGTTCATATATCTAAATTGCGTGCACATTTACACGATAATAATGATAATGTAATGATTATAAAGATTGCCTTGTCTTATATCAAATGTGGCTCTCAGTCTCAACTCTCAAGTGAAACTTTTGAAATCCAAGAAGAATAAGTGTCTTATTATCGTCATGAGAAAAAGTACAAAAATCATCATAATGCTAATGCACTCCTCATGTAACACAATGTGCTGATGATCCTAATGAAAAATGATATATTATGAGAAATGAGATGCTGATCGTTACTCTTACCGCCACAGCTGCTACAATGATAAGTGATATTATGGCGCTCTCTGCATTATAGATTGCTGTCTATAAGAGATTTCTTTAACAAAAATTTGGACATCAATTTGACACTAATTACATGGTTTGTAGATGGCCATACTACGAGGAGAATAAGTCGTGATAAAATGGACGACGTGTTTCAGGAGCCAGTAGAGACGGTGGTGGCTGGGGCATGATGCAGTGTTGCAATATGTGACTCTCGACTGGCTGACTGCGGATTATTTTACAAAAAGGAAGGCATGATAAATATCAAAGTACAATTTTTGCCTTGTATGTGCTTTTCACACATATTTTGTCTACATGACTTATGTATTATCGTGTGGGTACAGCACACGAGAGTAGCTGCTCCCTGCATCAACCACATTACAGCTAATTTGCCTTTCAAAAAGTTCATAAACGCACACACACATTTTGAAGACAAGACCAACTTATTACTCTCGTATCTCCTTTTTTCAGTATAATATCATTATCGATAACATCTTGTGAAATGTTTGATTCACGACTTTACGACGTCTTCATAATAGTCCGTCATAGTACGGCTTTAGATCACAATCCAAATTTATACAAAACACTAGCCTTCCTCCTACTTCCCATCCCACCATACCTTGTGTTTTAGGCAGTCATTGGGGACCAGAAAAACACATTCATTTTCAAACATTGCGTTTTGGCTTATTGTTAGGATTGGATTGAGTAAAAGCTTTGCTACTCTTCTGCCTGCCACTGCTACTGCGGTAAAGAATATTGAAGAGCTTTAGTTTTTCAAACCGTCAAGTATGCATGATATATGGGCTCGTCGAGATGGCAGTTTCAAAGAACCTCATCTCACTTTTTTTTGGTTTTAGTCTATAAGGTCTGCTGGGATATTGGACCTTTGGGAATCAGTCATTTTTACTCAAACATCCCACGTAACCAATGTACATTTAAAACCAACCAAGTTTTTTTCGTTTTTCTTTCGGTTTAAAAAAAGGAAAAAGAAAATCAAACTATTATTCTTTCACACACGCATTTCACTACATACCAGAAAAACAGTAGAAAGAAGAAGAAGCATGCGTGAACGTACTAAACAGAATACGATGTTTTATCTTTATTAACGTTTTGTGTTGTCTATTCCTTAAAAAACGGGCTAAAATCAGGGTATATATATTCCAGTGTGCCACATCATTAACGATTGTACTCTCAAATCGCAACGCAACAGGGCAATTTTTCTCTATCTATCTTATTTTTAATGGACAAAGATAAAATTCTTTAGAGTCTATTTTTTTCCCTATAAAAATACAGACTAGAAGGAGAGACGATAGACACTAGCTTTAAAAAAAATTCTCTCTGGTTCAGCATGATAGAACAAATTAATGCAGTGCACTACCCACTTCCCAACCCCGACATCATTTTCATGTTCATTCTCAGCTGCACACTCAACCATAAAACTTATATATCTTGATCACTTTCTTCTTCGTCATCTCATCATTCTACAGGACTTAAAATGGTATCAAGTATCAACCCGTAATGACACTTACTATTTTTCATTCTCATCATAAAAATCGCGGATAGTAAGCCGTTATAAAATATGTTAGACTGCCTATATAATAATCGGCTTTTTTTGTGGCTCCACTCCACCAACACCGTACCAGCACCACCCAACTGCCATCATTTTTACATCATCCCTTTTTGAAATATACAGGTCACCACAACTTTTATGGACTAAAAAATACACACTGTTGTAGGAGAATACAAGAAGGAAATGACTTTTTTCACAACTGGATACCTTCCGTTCTATTTTTTTGTTTCTTTTACTTTTTATTCTTGGTGTGCTAATGGTTATATACGACAAGCACACTTTTTTATTTCCTGTGTGAAAGCTAGGTGAAACCCTATCTGTCTGTGTCTTTTCTTTTTGGGATGCTATTTTTTGTACTCTCCTCGGTCCTGGTGTAATTCCATTGCAAATCAGTCAGCAGAAAAATGTGGCTGACCTGTATATTTTTACAGCAGTGAAATAACTACCAAATAAAAATCTGTTAAATTTGAGTAAGCCATCCGAATATGTCTTCCTGTTTCAGTAATTTTTACTTAACCAAAAAAAGTTTTAGTTTTTCTCATTCTTTTAATACTCATTTCATGAAATAAAGTAGTGAGGACGCTCATTTCATTTTGTTTACTTTCAACATAGTTGTTATTTTGGTTGGGAAAAGGCTGAAAATACTGAACGAATCCTAACCTGACTGAACACAGAGAAAATGTAAAAGGTAACATGCCCTGTCCTTAGGGACTTTTACTTTAACACAAGCAGAGAAAGTTTTTGTTGGATGCTTTGTTTGTTTTCAATTTGAATTACATGGTAATCTCAATCTATCTATAGTACTACTAGCACTAGATTTTCTCTCATTCGTCCTGCCTGTTTTTCGTCAAACTTAACTCTCTTTTTCCATCTCTCAGGTTGGTCGGTTGAATGAGAAAAGTAAAATGAATCGATTCCAAAAAGTCAGATCAGAAAAACAACGTTCACTACTCTATTTTCTCACAAGTCAGATCAGACTTTTGTGAACTGTGTGAATTCTTCATACAACATACACACAAGTCAAGTCAAAGCAGTAAAAAATATTGCTTGGAGTGTGTATTTAAGCTGGAATTGGAGAAAGAAGACTTAGACTTACATGAAAATAAAATAAGGTCTCAGTCAACTGAACATATCACATGTCACAATGAATATTGCACAGTTTGAAAATCATGATGATCATCAGATCAGGATTTTACCTTTTCCTAGAAGAAAAAGTTATGTTTATATGTTTTCTTTCTAAAAAAAACTTTTACATTATCGACTGCTGTCACCAAAAGTTAAATAATTCCCTGGTATGTGGGACTTAACATTAGATAAGAAGCTGCCTGATTCCTTTCTGAATTTTTCAGACGAGAAGATTGAAAGTGAAAGAAAATATCCCGGGGTCCATCACCTTTTTAAGATGACATGACCTCTTTTAAAAGACACATCTTCGTATGAAATTCAAAACCAATGAAAAATATATAATTCCACCTAAAATGCGTCAATCAGTTGCAAAAAATGGATGGAAATGTGGAAATTGAAAAACGCATTTCAACTTTGCTCATTAATCTCAAATCCAACTGAAATGAGTAAACAAAAATCTCAAGAAATCATTTTCTTGGTTTAAAAAAAGACTGAACAAGAATCAGGAAAAAACTTTTCAGTATTCTTAGAGGGGTACGCATATTTACATACTATTTTTTGTTCCATTCCAGTAGACTTTTTCATGATTATTCAGTCTCCACTCCATTCCATGCATAAACTTGTGCGTTGCTGCGTATCCGTAACGTTCTGCCATTTACGATGCTGTTGTTGTTGAACTGCATTGTTCTCTTCTCCTCTTCTTCTTCTTGTTTAAAACAAGGAAAGGTTATTAATGCCCAGTGATTCTCATTAGCATGTGAATTACATTCATGACAATGGCAATGGGCTGGTCTCTCAATGGCTGGTTGATGACTGTGCGGCGGTGGTAAGTCTTGTTGATGATGATAATAACGTTGGTCTTCTTACACAGCACTAGAGACTATACATAATAGACAGCAAAAATTACATCGTTTGAAGCTTTCCCTTCTTATCATCATAGACGCGGCGGGATCGCATCTCATATTCATTTCTTTACACACGCTCTTATTTTTCCCATTATATAAATTACTTGTGTAATATAATTCCAAAAGAAGAGTATAAAAGCAAAACATTATTATTATTCTCATTTAATCTTTCTCTTCTTCCTTCCTCCTTCTCCTCCTACGACGAGAGAGTTAGTTGGAAGTAATCTTCTTCTCTTGGTGCCACTTGTTTTCAATACTTTTCTTGAGTTTTCTTCTTCGCCTAATATGACCACACACAAACGACGTCCCTTCTTTTTCTTCTACTACTTCTTATTCTTCTAAAATCTTTTATTGCTCACTTCCACACTTCCGTATTTCGTCTGCCATTATATTATTTTATGATTGCTTCTATTCCCACTCTGTTCCCTACTCACTAAAGTTAGTAAAGTGCAAAGACATCATATATATGACTATGAGAATGGCCCATCAAGATGAAAAAAGAAAAGAAAGGAAACATCAGGACGATGAGCAAGTACAGTTGAACAAGTCGTAGACAATTCTTTAAAATTAGAAAGGAAAAAAAAGTAATGAAAGTGGAGAAGGAGAAGAAGAACCGGAAAACTCAAAAAGTTGTAGCATTGCTTTCATTCTTTGGGAAAATTTTGGGTTTCAAATATAAAGGCAATTTTGGAGAAAATATCTTCCATTGTTAGTATTATTTGTAGACCTGAGCCGCGAGAAATGTATTTTACTCCTTCTATTTTCTTTCATCGTTTTCTTCTTATTCTGCCTTGCAAATAAAATAATGACGACTACGCAAGATTTGCAGACAGATAAAAAATAGGGAGGGAAGAAGACAGAACATGAGAAACACGGGGAAAAAAATATGTCGTGAAATGGAATGTGATTCTTTTTGCTGCTGTTGTGGTGTGGTTGATGAACAAGAGGCTTAGGATGGGAATATGTAGTAAAAACGACGTGATATGTCATGATGATGATAGCGGTGATTGTGCATATTGCATAACATACATGTATACTTTACCAGTTTAGTACTGACTGACTGACTAAACTTATCCAGTCAAAAAAGAAGATTCCAAAGGGAATGAGTTGAGAGAGTTTAAAAAAAATCTTTTTATTCTCCAGAGACGTTGGAAAACGTATGTGAAAGCGAATAGAGCAAAAGCCCGAATGACAGTCACAAGCAAAAAAGCTCTGATACTTGGTTTGGTTTGCCTTTTTGGTTTTTTGACTAGACAATTTACTTTATCCACAATTTTCTGTGTGTGTCTTTCTTTTTATACTGTTGAACATGAACATACAGAGTTTCACAGTCACAAGAAAATTGAACAGGATGCTTAAAGCAGAAAGCAAAATATGTGTAGTAATAATAATCGTATTAAAACTGCTTTCTCTCTTGCAGCTTTGCGTTGTTTTCCTTGGAAAGAAATATGAGACCATAATTTTTCAAAAAAAATCTTGTTTTCTACCACCACCACCCAAATTTTCTAAATTCCTTTCTCATGCGACATCCATAAATATTATAAGTTTACAAGATGAAAGATTTTTATTATCATTATTGCCGTCGTTTTCTTATACATTTATTTCATGCCAGTATACGTATTACGTATTAAAAAAACTTGTGACATTACATGGCCTTTCTCGGCTCTTTCTCTCTCTTTCGAAAGAATTGTTTAAATGGTTTGCCTTTTTCACAAGCCATCCTCATAATTTAATAATAATATTACAACAATATATCAGTTCAAAACCTACTTTCAAAAATTGTCATGTATTTTATGTGCATAGAAGTCAGGTCGCTTTATGACCTTTTTCGGTGGAAAATTGGGAAAGTAACCAAAATAAAAGGCTTAGCGAGCTTAAAGCCAACAAACATAACCTTGCCTTGCACAAAGGAAGATATGTATACATACATGCATGCATATAATATATACAGTGCTAATTTGTAGCAACGATAATGATCGACCATTCAATAGTTTCTTATTTGGACAAAGGCAAAGGAAACTCATTCTTTAACACGTTTAACTATCGTACATATGCCTTGCGACAATATCTTGTGTTTTTACTCATGTGAAACTTTTTTATCTCAATATCCAATCTGAGAAGGATACAGTTTTGTCATCAAGTAGATCCGGAAATAAAAGTACTACTAAAATAATATATGTATAGTAATAACAATAGTACAAGATGCTCATCAAGATGATCATCCCGGATGAAAGAATAATATACAGAATGACATTTTGTGTTTACCAAGCATCCTGATCTTATACGATGACGATGACGATTGCTTTCTGTGGTTTGGTTTGGCTGGGTTGGGATTCAGCTAACTGCTATACCATCTAATAAATGTAGCGTACAATAAGTTAGTAATAAAGATAAAGATGAAAATATCCTGGATTGGTAACAGAACATAAGACTGACTGAGATGAGAGAGAGGTAATAATAATACCAAGAATTGAGACGAGCGAAAAGAAAAAAGAATGAAGTCAAGTGGCAAATATGGAAATATCTTCATTTTCTTCCGAGATGGAAGATGAAAAGGCGGAACTATCATTTTTATCTATCCATTCAACTTTGCACACAAAAACGGCAGCATACGAAAGAAAAAATAGCGTTGTTGGTGATACTGATTGTAAGAGTAGATTCACAGCAGTTACCACGATCCTTTCTACCACCTCGTTTTTGACACTCGACATAGTCAAGTCAAAGTGGCTTAATTTTCCATTATGATCGCATCGTAATCGTCAACATATCGCCATCAACATTTCATATCGTTGTCGCCTTCTCCTCGGCAAGGCACAAAAACTAGTCATAAAGAAACAACACCCGACCCGACAAAGTAATATGCCTTCTAAGAAGCCAAAAAGACAGCACCGAAAGTCTATACAAACATGGATATAAGTTTTTCACGTATAATCCTCTAAAACTCCCTTTTTGCTGCCCTTTATGTGTTATTATTATGCATAGAGAAAAAGCGTGAAATTACTTTGTATGTTGAATGTGCATAGGTATAAGTTGTTCTTATATTTATTGTACCACTGTCGCCAATTGTTAGGATAGAGAAAAAAAATTGACACGACAAGCAAACATTTGTGCTTTTTAATGAAATGAAAGATTGTGTCTGGAAAAATGGTTGAAAATCTGGAAAAATAAAGGATGCTCCTTCCTTTTTTGACTTATTTCCTCATACAATCAGAATCAGATTTTTTTAATGAAAGGAATGGCGACTACTAGAGTAGAATAAATGGTGGTGTGGTAGGAATAGGAAATGGGAAGAGAATAAATAAAAGGAAACTATATGCAAATTTTTTTCACTGTTGATTACAATTTGAAGAGAAAAGGAAAAGAAAAAAGATGGTCTGATGATGATGATGCTGGTTCGTGTGTCCGTGGTAAGATAGGTAGCTATATGCACGAGCGAGCGAAAGTGGATGGATATCCGCCACCACCACCGTTTCTTTTAGAATATCCATCTATTTGCCAATGTATTAAAGCAAGGCAGGCATACAATCAAGTAAAAAAATGGGAATAGAATTCATTGTCAGTTCACAGTTGGCTAGTTGGGTGAATGAAGCTTTAATGCTAGTACTACAACAACGTATTATTGTTATGCTGGTGATGGTGGTGGAGGAGACGGAGACGAGAAGCTCTGGGCTGGCTTGGCGTATACGTTTTTATTTTTTTGGAGAATCGGGAATTCCATGAAGGACGGAAAGAATTTATATACCACTGCGATAAATCTTTGGCACGACAAAAAAGAAACATGACTTCATGACTACTGAATTCTGTGCTGCTCGATCTTCTTGATAAATATGTAAATCAATATAATTTACTGTTTATTATACTGAAAGCACTGGCGTGGTGTTTGTGTAGTAGCTGTTTTTTATTTCTGTATAGCTATTTATTGTTGGGCTGTAAGTTGTAATTTAAAATGAATTGAATGGAAGTGTATACAAGCGTCATTATTTTTTGAACTCGCTCTGGTCACTATATCCTCGTCCTAGTTTTTATATGTATTTTGGTGGAAAATGGAAAATATACTGGAGAAGATTTAGCTTTGCTTTGTATGAATATTCAAGAGAGAAAAGATGGCTATATATTTTTTGGGATGGATGTCATTTTAGTACTTGTTATCGTTTTACACAACTGCGAATTGAATGATAAACAGGGTGAGACGACAAGACAAGGACAATTTTTTGAATCTTACTACTGGGAAGAATGATGTGACAGAAATGACAATTACATATCAAGGAAAAAATGCTACACACGAAGAAATGACTCACATGCAAAACAAGATTAGCTATTTTGCTAAGCAAGAGGTGCCACTTACAATCACAACAACAGGTACTTCGTCAACTTCGTCAAACACAGAAAAATATGACAAAAAATATAACTAGTTTTTTTATTACGTTTAAAAGGCTTGCATGACGCAACAAAGTAAGCAAAAGCACCTGTAACGTTTCATGCCTTGTCGTTTTTTTGTAAACACTTTGTGTATTGACGTATAATACTTCATCTGTATATTTATGAATGTGTAGTCCAGCATCGGCAGGCACACCTACACACACGACACACACTCATCTCACCACCAAACCCTTTCGCCACACGGGATCATAACAATCAAAACGTTTTTCAAGAGAATTACTTTAGTGGAGAGAATAAAATTGGTTAATTGGTTTATAGAGTTATGTTGCTATTATGACGCATGACTTTTTTTGCTAAGTAAAAAAAATTAAGCTAGTGGAAAAAAATGATCAAGTCTTTTTTCCAAGAAAAAAGTTATGAACTTCTCGACTTTTTTAGGTTGCATGCATGAATGAGTAATCTAATCTGTATGCCATGTCATGCCATGTCATACATTTGTAGAGAATATACCTACATGCATCGCGTGCTAGTAGTCTATAATAATTTTATTTCATTCATTCATTCTGTAAAATACTCAACTGCAATGGTGTTACTTACTTTGCTGTAGTCTGTTATCGTTATCATGTCACGAGTAAAAGATCTCTTCATTTTTGTACACAAAATTCTAAAGAATGAGTGGGAGGAAGGCGTTGCAAATGCAGTTTTGATGTTGTGAATTGTTACAGAGAAAATATAATGATTATTTAAACACATGAATCGTGTTAACTAACGATAAAAAATAATAAAATTTCTACAGCTTTGGCTGTTCTCGCAATCACTTTATGACTACGTTGTATATAAATAGGTATACACCTTATAACACAATTTTTACAACCTTTTTATAACGATGTATGTATATGCACTGCATATGAAAACGAAAGGGTTAATTTTTGATCCTTGTGTGCATACGCCAAAGTCGTATATATTTTTATACTCTGACTCTAACCCAAGTTTGGGAATTCCTATACTGAACTGCTGCCTTCTTCTCTATTAAGCTGCCTTTAGTTGTCAGTGTCACTTTCTGTCGCGTCCATCTTATTTTTAGGTTTAAACGACGGCTGACTTCGTGACTCTCTGGTTCCGTAAGAATTGAAGTTGATGATGATGACAATGACAACTCCTCTCTCTCTCTTTCTCAACCGATCCTTGAGATATGATAAGTTACTTTTTTATGGTTATGTCTTATGAGATCTCATCTTCTCCAGCATCAGCATCATATTCCGCTTATTAGGTAGTCGTGACTTGACAAGTATAGGAATACCGAGAAAGTTGTGTGTGTGTGTGTGCTGGTGAAACTGAGAAAGTTTCAGATGCTCGTCTTCGTCTCTTTCTACTTACTTAGTTATCATTATTATGATTCGCATCAAGAGTGGTGGTGGTGGTGGTAGAGGAAGGACGAAGAAGTCGAAGAAAGAACAGGTCCGCCGTTGTCGTTTTGTGTGTATGCATGTCTGTTTATAAGATCTAGTCGACGACGAGATATGATATGATTCCCTTATGAAATCATAAGCCATCAACAATGATGATAGTTTCAGCTACCATTATAGTTTTTTTCATTCTATATTTTGCGATATTTATATTCTCAGCACATTCCATCATGCTTTTCTTCTGCTTCTGAACACACACAGTTTTATCTCCTCTCTCTCTTGTTTGCAAATGTGGCCTTTATCTGGAGGAGCCAGGCATCGCATGTCATCTCATTTTATATTTACATTGCTTTACTTACATTTCATGACTCCTGCCTGTGTCCATTCTGGAGTAGTATTGGTATTGTGTAGGCTTACGTAAAGAAATAGATAGACACAAGTTGTCGTAAATTTTTACTTGTACTCATTTTACCCATGTAGGAATTCTTGTGCATGTAGCTAATGTAGCATGTACCTACACCGTTTAGGTACTGCTTAAAATAATTAAGGTTAAACGTGGTGTAAAGAAAAAAATAGTTTTAAATTATTAAATAAGGGTGGACCCTGAATAACAAGAAAAAAAATTGTACCCGAAATACACAGTTCAATGCTAGATAGAAACCATTCATCATAATTTGTAAGATTTTGAAACTTATACAATCTTTCGACTTCCTAGGACAGATTTTACTTCTGCACAGATACGCTTAGGCCTTGTTCATGTCGTGAGAGTAGTGATGAAGATTGCAGACAGATAAAAAAGTAAGACCAGTGTAGGCTTGTCATTTAAAAAACTTAATAGTTACAAATGTTACAATTTTATGAATTGAAATTGAAATGCAGAATTTATAATGCCTGCATATACATACTACATTTGTGGAATTTATATACAAACATACATGTAAATTTAACTCGCAAAACAAAGTTTTCATAAAATATACTTGACGCACAACTGGACATTTGGAACTAAAAAAGGCCTTGCACTTTATTATCTTTTTGCCTTTTATCGTTTTTCATACAATACATATACACAACTTTGTACACAACACAGTACATCAGTGTCCGATGTAGTGTAAGTAATTCCAATCACCATGCTATATATGCTCTCTTGTTTTTCTTTGTTGTTCTCTTCATTAACGACGCCAACTGCTTGGCTTGGTTTTGGCTTACTCACTTTCACTACTTTTCTGCAACTGCACCATTAGCTAAATGGAACAGGAACAAGAGCCATACAGCCATACATGTACACTTAATAGTGTACTTCCGTCAATTTCATTGTGCATTACCGTTTTCCATACATTCATTCATTTTTTTGTTTAGTAGTCATTTTTGCCGCATAGACGCATTCTAGCATAACACGCCATTTAAGTAGAAAAGCAACCATTCATTTCGGACATCATCATTCATCATCAGTTACATAATGACCCGTGTAATCAGTTAATTACATCTATTTTTTATAGAATCATCCAAGGCCATTGCTGTAGCATGTATAAAGTATATATCGCCAGTGGGTGGAATATGCGTAGGTGTACCCATGAAAAACAAGTAAGCTTACTTGTTAATGACGTTTAAAATACAAGTAAGCTTACAATTTGTTATCCTACTGAAAATATTATAACAATCGCATTCAAAACTGCTGTTATAAAATTTCTTGTATAAGTAAACACTCAAAACTTCTCTGAAACTCATGAAAATGCATATCTATCATAATCAATTTTTCCGCTTCACTTTCCTCCATTCTCTGTAATTATGAATATTAAAACTGCTATTCTATCGAATATTATATTTACATACCATTTTTACATTACATGATCGTTATATATGAAAACCCGTTAATTGACTTGACTTAGAGTAAATTACTCCTTGTAAATGGCAAAATACAAGATCAATATTTACATTTAATATGTTTTCTGTTAATAATGTTTACACTCATATTTTTTTCTCCTACAGACTCTCCTAACTGGAGTAATTCTGCTCTCATTCCTGGCACTCCCGGCATCCTGCAGACCAAGAGGAAGCTCAAATAGCAGTAGCAGCAGCACAACCAGTAATAATAATTATCTGAAGGGTCGACTCTATCAGCCACAACGCTACGATACACATCATCATCACAGCTCGTCTCATCATCGTCTCAGCAGCGGCAGCAGTACTGCAAATAGTCATCACCATCACCATTACACTAATAATAATAATAACCATGCTAGTTATCGCAGCAAACATGATCACTTTCACCACGACAAGCAGCAGTCACCAATATCACCCCAACAGCAAGAGATTTTAGACGGATCAGAAAAGCAAGACGAGAGCAACACAATAAGCCTCTTGCACGATACCAATACTGCACCACAGAAACAACAGTCTTCTTCCGGAAGCTATACTGCTGCTGCTGCTTCAAACCAACAACAGCAGCAAGCGCTGAGAGCCACCACAACCTCGACAAAATCACGAAGGACCACGCACAGCAATAGCGGCAGGAGAAGTACATACCCCAGACGTCTGGCAGAGGATTACGATGACTATGAGGATGAGGATGATTATGATGAAGGGGGATCTGGTGGTGGCAGGCATGCTTATCTTATGACCACTGACAAGAAAAAGTCTAAAGAAGAAAAGATTACGGAGGATGAGGCTTTGAGCAAGGCGTTTGAGAAGCATATGAGGCCCAAGGAAAATTCACAAGAGGATGTTCATGATGTGTATGCATACCAATTACCCAGTGATCTCTGGTTTGTCGTCCGGTATAACAAGAGTCCAGGTGGACAAGTAGAGAAATACATGTAAGAAGATGCACAAATATATAAAAAGCTTATTTTATGCTATGTTTTAGAAGAATGGGCTGTTTGGCTTGTTTTTGGGGCGACTTGAGACTATAAAACTTTCTCTTGAAAATTTATAGGAACATTGTGGATAGCTTCACAAACTACCTGGACAAGTTGGACAAGGACGTGAAGACGGTGAGCGTGAATGTGAAAGGGGTTGAAACAGTATTTAGGCTGACGACGAAGCACAATAACAGTAATGGTAGTAGTTTTTAAGTAATTTACTTAACTCACGCGAAAACTAATCATTATATCGAGAATGTAATGTGGTGAAATAAAATATACACTGATGCTATATGTATGTTAATGTATAAATTAAATGTTAGATTAGATGGAAAATTTATTGAATTTAACTGAATAAAACGATCAATTCAAAGATATTCTCTCTATAAATATATTAATGTATGTACTTATCATCATCGATAAACGTATACTTGTACAATGTACATTTGCGTAAACGTATTTATTTTACAAAAATAACTACATCAATCAATCCGATAAATTGTTTTTGTTACATTTTTTGTGTGTTAAAAAATTAATGTCATTTATAATTTGATTTTTGCTGTGTAAAAGTACCATAGATAGATTTTAGTGAAACTTTTTCTGTAATTACATTGTGCATAATTGACAAAAATATCTTAAGTATAGTATAATTAACTTTTAAAGTATGTATGATTGATGATATGATATGATGAGGACGTAAAATGTGTGTGTTAATATGTATGCATGAATTTATAAATGTACAAACTTCTTGAAATATATTACTTTAATGAGATTAAATATTACATTTAAAAACAAAAAGTATGACTCGTAAGACATGTGGGAAGAGTTGACATTTTTAAATGGAAAATCATAGAGGATGAATGGCTTTCTTTTACTATTTAATTCTTGAGCATTTTTACAGCAAGACAATTTTGTAGCATATTATTTATGACGAAGAATTAAAAATCAATCAATTTAAACGGTAAATTGAACGGTAGATTGTCCGCAATCCAATGTAATTGGTCACGAATCAGAATCAGAATTGCCTGTGAACAGTGTGAACTGTCGTCTGCCTTCAGTCTTCTAGCCAAGAAGTAACTCTGTTTATATTGGACTATCAGTAAACATGCCTCATTCAGGAAGATGATCCATATTGAAATATTATTTCTAGCAATCGGGACTGAAGATGAAGTAAAGAGATGAATATTGAATGAAATAAATACTGAAAATGAACAAAGTTCACCCCTTAATTTGTAATTGTTGGGCAATTTGTATGATTTGTATGTTGCAAGTAAGATGGCACCTTTTTTATCATGCAAATTTAGCAACGATTATCAATAACCTAAACTTTAACCTTCCCCAATATGAAAAAAATCAAGCCACTTCTTTCAGATATATTCATTTTCAACATCTGCATTATTCGTTTTTATTATATTAACTTATTGTTATTTCAACGGACGTACGTACCTTAATACATACATAAATTACATTACACAATATTAATGGAATTTTTCGTCCAGAATAATTTATACACAAGAATTCTTAGAATTATATTTTTCCACATGCAAAGCGACTAGGAAGGTTTTTTTAGTATGGTTATATCGTACTCTAAATTTATATAATGACAACGATGCTCAGTTTCATTTTTTAATTGAATACATAAAGTAAACTCATAAAATGAGATGACTAACAAGATAATTGGTATATTTAGCATTAAATTGCTTTACAGCACATTCATAAAACAGCATTCAATATTTCCTGTAAAATTTAAACACTTAGACAAATTGGAGTAGTTTTGTTGGAGTAAACATACATTTTTCCTTTTTAAATAAGAACTACAAATTGCAATTTACAATCTGTAGTATTACAATTAACTTAATTTGACAAAGTTTTTCAAACTAGTTTATAAAGTACACAATACAAGATATAAAAAGGAAATGTAGCGGAATGTGTATACAATGAAATTCTTTACATAAGGCATGTTTCTAAAAGTTGTAGTTACATTTTAACCAATTTTTTTCACATTTAGACTACCTTCACTATTATTTTATGACTTACATAAACACCAAGAAGAGCATGGATAACATCATGCCAGCACACTTTTCCCACTATTTACTGAATGAATGGCATCTAAATAGTTTAAAAAGCATCTTCACAAGTCTACAAAGCTCATTCCCAATAATACACGCTTCTCTGGTGTAAGCGATTATATGTATACTGATAAACTAGCACAGAGAGGTACAGACAGATATATATATTTTTAGTATTTTCTTTACAGAATTCACATCTTTTTTTAAGGCGACTTGAATTCATGTCATCACAACGTTTTAAAATTTTAAGTTTCCAGTAATTTCTAAACACCGATACATTCTATAACTATGAATGGCTTTTCTAACAATTTGTTATTCTATAAATATTCTGTATAATACCATATTATATAAGTAATCTGCAGCCAAACTTATAGCGTCCCGCGTTTGCAGACATGCAGATTAAACTATTTCATTTACTTTATCAGAAAGAGCACAGCAATGAGCCACAGTTTTATAGTAACTCTAAATCAGTGAGTAGTAGTCTTTATAATGTTGGACTTAACTACTCATGATAAAGCAATTCAATTAAACTTAAACCCACCTTTTAAAGACAATACGATTAAAACAAAGGGCGAAATACCAAAACTTAATGCTCCAGTACAGTAGTTAATATGGAATGCACTGGCCGTATATGTGTAACGTAAATTGACTGGAAGAATAATTACAATGAAAGAAGACACAAGGAGGCTATGTAAAGAAGTTGGAATACATAGACAAAATGCCCATATTTTTTACAATCAACAGACTGGTACAGGTGATACACATACACAATCACGAAAAAAGGGTGAAAAGGGAAAACGTGTAAAATATTTTTTATAAACAATGTGTACAGAAAATTTACATAAAAAATAAGTTATCTCTCGAAAGAGTATCACTTTTATATATTTTTACATTCTCTATCATCTCATAATAATTAATAAATTTTTTCTTCAGTTGTTTTGAAATTTTCAACTTGAATGCATTTTTGTAATAGAGAGACTGAAGTGTTCTTTTGACATTTCATGTTCTTTTGCATTTAAATAATATCTAATTATTTCTAATCAGCTCAAATCATTGTAAATTGCAAGTTTAAACGATATGGCATGTGTGTGTTTGTGTTTTTAGTGTTTAGTGTGTAGCCCACAACTCATGGCATGAGAATGAGTATACGCACAGGGCAAAATAAATCGTACGAGGCGACAGCGCATGAGAACTTCAATTATGAAAGCAACAATACTAAGTTTTCAGAACTGGTGGTAATTGTGATAAAATAGATGGTGGTGAATTAAAGGTGGTGATAAGAAACAAACCTACACCTACCTCACAAAAGTTGATAAGCTACTGCACTTTCCTTCTCTGCTTTTGTGCAGCGCTTGTATTGCAGTCATAATTGAAATTATAAGAAAAATTCCTAGGCAAAATCATTGTATCAGCGTGAGATAGAGTGAGTGAATACGCGTACAATAGTCTTCACGTTGGCCTGATTAGTATCTTTTCATCATTAAATATAATAATTTAGTTAGCGACATTTCATTAGCAAGACGATACATCAGTCTTTTTGCAAGATTAAGAATAAAAAACCATCAATAAAGATCCAAGATCCTGCAAAGCTATACTACTTACAGGAACTATTGAATTAGTGAACTTGAAATAATAAAAAACGGGGAATACAACAGCATTTCCGCGAGTGTACCAAAAAGGAGGAAAACAGCTCAGAAATGAAAATGTCAGAAATTAAAATATTTCTGTTGGAATAGTGGAATGATTAATGATTTGAAATAGTGCAGCTTTGTGAGCATGGTGCAGTGTGCACTTTTATCAAAGACATTTTCAATTTCTGGCCGAATATTGCACTTTAAAGAAAATAAACTTAAGAAAATCCACAAAAGGACAAAAATGTCCAAGTGTGCAGACATGTTTGGTTGTTAAATATACATTAAAAACCTTAGAAGAACTAAATTGCTTGGCCAATTATAATAAAAAATCAAATAAAAATTATTAGTACTTAACTTAGTTAGTATACGTAATAGTAAATAGCTGCGAATTGCCTTACAATTAATTCTAAAATAAGTGCAAGCAGATTATCAGCGTAGGAAAAGGCAAAAAAAGTTCAAAAATACCAACTATGAAACAAGAAGCTTTAAAGCAAATAAAGCAGATGGTGAATCATAATATTTTTTATAGTCACTTCTTATCGACGAATAATACGGTAATTTAAGATAATAACTAACAATGAATTTGCCTACAAATTCTATGACCAAAAACCTATAAAGTGTAAAGAGGAACCCAACGAAGACCTGACTTCTATATGTAAGACGAATTTTTGAAAATTTTAAAACGCGATAAGTCCTAATTCGGTAATTTTGAATAATACACTTTTTAATCAATTTGGAATACCACGTAACTTTATCAATTACGTGGATGTAGCGGTTTCCAATAATGGATCTTCCATTTGGATGATGATAGATCCATCTTCTTCCCTGAATTCCTCTTCATCTTCGTCGATAGGTTGGTGATCGGATCATGCGCTGTCGGCTAATAGTCAATCTTCACGCAGTTTGATTTTGAAGCAGTCAATGCGGAAATGTCTGCACATTTGACGTACCTGAATTAATGGACAAAAAATGATGTACAGTTTTAATGTTGAGAATTATTACCAACACAAGTAAAGATTTACGATTGACTTAAAAATATATTCTCAACTTACGACACAGACTCCGTAGTGACATTGGGCCAAGGTAGACAGAATGGCTAAAGCATAAACAGATACTGTTTCAAAAGCCAATCCTGGCTGGAAAACCAGAGATGTTGTTGATAGCGCCATTACTGGGAACAACAGCCAGTTGAAGCCTTCACACCGTGTGGTGCTCATTTGGGCGACTATCAGTTTACAACAAATGTGGGAGAAGACGGTGCCCACCATGTAGAAAAAGATACGAGGTTGCTCCATCAAAATGTCAGTTGGGGAAAGGCACACCCACAGAGTTGTGAATAAAAATAAGACGCATGTTGAGTAGAGCGGGCGTAGCATTTCAATGTACGGACGCATCTTTCCGGTTCCTTGTTTATATGACCTGCGATACATATTTCAAAACAATTAATTTCAAACGTGTAAAAATGTAGTATTTATGTAAGAACAACACAGTTAACTGACTAAATCACTTACATGTACACATTGTAAATTGCAACAGGCATGGACAATCCAATAGATCCAGCATAAAGGACAACCTCTGCCACGTCACCGCAAGTGAAGGAAGTCCCAACAATGTTGAACTTCCACATGTCGTGGCCTCCGAACCCCGAAAGAATGAATATGATGAAGCACCCCTACAACACATGACAAATCACTTGTTTAGAACACTGCAGGTTACATTTTCATTTGAACGTGTGAAAAGTAAAACAAGTGAAAAACTTACCACCATGGACGCGTCATAGCCCCACGGCAAATACAGCACTCCAGTATTGTATTTTTCCCAATGGGAGAAGAGGAAATTATAGAAGACGTTCCAAAAAATGAAGAACATCCTCATGATGGAAATGCTGTAGTGTCCCCGACCGAAAACGGAATACATTCCAGTTGGAATAAATACTGTTGTCCATGAGTCCAAGCCATGGTCAAACAATTCACCGAGTGGTCCTGAAGTACCCGTTCTCCTAGCTTGTTTTCCATCAATTCCATCTGCACAAAAAGAAATGATTTAACCGATTATAAACGCTGGATGGAAAATTCAACTTTACGAATGACGGTGAATGACCTTACCTAAGGTATGTGACATAAACAAATTAAATGCAGCTAGGAACCATATATAGCTTGGAATTGGTGCATAGGCTGACTCAGGATTACCCCCACCTCCAGCGTAGAAATGGAAGTCGTAAATACTTAACAAGATAAAATTAGCTACGGTGAATAAAAAACCGGTGAACGTTAACAAATTTGGTGCTATCCACATAGGACATATCTGCAAGTTAAAGAAATACATTTCATGGATTAAGTAAATTCATCAAAAAGTTGTCAAATATTGAGAAACAGATAACCTACTTATGCCTACTATCCAATCTACGTAATAAAGTACAAGTAACCAGACAAAAATAATGACGAAAGTGTGAAAAATCTCATTCATTAACATTTTTGTGCTAAATAATCCTTAGTTCAGTTTTCAGCACTTTACCCGAAGTTTGTTGGACTACGGACCGCAAAGCGAAGGGCATAAAAAATGCTCTTGTCACATTTTCTGTTCTTCAGTGCAATGCAAGTGAAGAGCCGAAGTGTTATCGTACCATTCTTAATAATTTTTATCATTTAAAAATCAGATCAGATGGTACGAGGACAGAGTTCAAATTAGTTATGCACGCTACATTATATGTATGTTACATTCGTTCATGACCATAAACTTCAAAAACGCAGAAAAAATACATGCATGCATATAATTGTATGATTTTATAAATATACGCTTGGCAATAATTTACTTGAACTGGTTTAACCTCCTAACCTTTCTAAAGACAAGACGGATGAAATGATATATTAACTTGCTCACTCACATGCTGTGAAACTTAATGATGATCTGAGCGAAGATGTCTGATTCTAGTTACTGTAATCCTCATTTTATGTAATTTTGTAAAAATGGAAAAATAATTCTCTCTGTGAATTTAACATTTTTAACATTTGTAAATGTTTTAAAAAACTACCCTGTTACAAAATATATGCGTGTCAGGCCATAATGACATTTAGCACGCAAATAAATAAGGAAATTGTTTCAGTAAAGTGGAAACACAGTTGTTTGTTGTACAAGTAACTAATTTTAAAATTGTTTACACGTACCTTTACTACAGCGTTCCAGAATGGATGCATAACATAATTGCTCAAAGGACTCGTGTCCACAGAGGAGTACTGAAATAAATGGGAAAAGTTAAATATAGTACAAATGTACATGCCACACTTCCAATAATCACTTTTATACAAAGTGAATTTTCTTTTTTGCACGATTCAAATTTTCAGTATACCTTGTAATTGTCGAACCCCTGAAGTTGTTCAGGGGCTAGATATTGAACTTCCATCCTACAACACCCCGGCCCCGGCATTTTGGTAAAATTCGTTGGGAAACTGGAAACTTATTCTCTAAACAGTTCTCTAGCTTTGTGCTCCGTTGACTATAGCCTCCAAATTATTTTCAGACTTAAGAACTTTTCCAAACTTGGAATTTTACAAGTAAAGCTACAACTACACACTTACTCACAACAACACAATCACTCAAGACAATGAGTTTCCCGATTTCGGATTCAACAATAGTGAACAATGAGGTCCGGCAGACCATCCAATAAAAACATATAACAGTCAGGCCTGGACAACAACACAGTTTAAAAAATCACTGAAATAGTTTATCGAGTTGGTTGACTGAAGATCATGATATGACGCTGCTCAAGCTGAACACAATCTTTTCATTCGTTTCTGACTAATTGCGGCCCCAACGTCCTGCAAGCCCAATGGTACATTACTCACTACAACTGCAAACCATCAAATAAAATACGAACAAGTTATTTTCTTCATCATCACACAGCCAACCGTTCTTTCACACAGACAGCCAATGTAACATTCATAATTTTTGATTACTTGTTATTATTATGATTACATTACAGCACAGAGCACAGCCATTAAATTGGTAATGGTAATAAGTAGGTACATAATATTGGACTGCCTTGGCAGAGAAAAGTATTGAATGAAGTGTATCAACTACCTTTTAATTTGTCCTCAGCTTCGTCATTTTTAAACTATGATATAAGTGACATGGCGTTATCAAATTCTTATTGCTGCTGCATCTCATCTCATCAGACTAGTTTTTTGTGTGTGAGGTCACTGAATTCTCATATCTTCAATCTTGGACACACAAATCACTTCATCATGTGTTGTATAACTAATGATAAAACCTACTTGAACACCAATACCATCATCTTCTTCACAGTTAAGTTTTTTTTTCATAAAACAACGAAGATAACGACACGACGTAAAAGAACACGTTTTCAATGCCTTCCTTCCTGTGTATTAAACTCTTTAATTCTTAAAGAACTATAATTAACTAATTATTATTACACAAGATATTTCTCCAGTCCAGATGACCACCACTGGCTTGGCTTATCACTTTTGTGATTTGTTTAACTGCTGCATATGCAGTTATTACACAAGATCACTCGGCAAAATTGTGTAGAAAGCGGTCAGTCAGTCCAGCCCACAAACCACAAAGGCTTGGGGAGGAGACCTTTTAATTAATTTTTACTTTCCACTAGTTTTTCCTCTAACATATTTAAAGATACACTGAAAACTGAGCAAAAGCAGGAAACAAAATTCATTACAAAAAATAGAGGTACAAAAAAATTACACTAAATAGATTGGGAATCCAAAATTTTGCCGAGGGTGCGGATGAGAGATGCGGGTGTCGGATGATAATGATTCAAGGTTCAAGGTGTGCGCTTTGCATGCACGTTGCTTTTGCT
>JAQFXM010000869.1:0-39698 GCA_034693345.1 Entomobrya multifasciata | reverse complement strand
ACGGACGGACAGACGGACAGACAGACAAACAAACTAAAATTATAACTACGATGAATACATTCATCTACGTAATAAACTATTATTACAATGCAAGTTAATAGGTTACAGCTTTTGTAAACAATTTATATCTATTTTCTTCTCCCAGACAAAATTCAAAGTATTACCAACAATTCGTATTATCAAACCAAGAAAATATTTAGCCTAAATTACATCAATTTTACCTAAATAAAGGAATATCATAAAAGGATTGTGGTCACAATCCTTGTTTTTTTGTATCAAACTAATCAAACAAACACAACTGGAATCAGCTCGGCACTGATGACAATGTTAGTTTTGTTTGACAACCCAGCTACTAACCTAGTTTATAGATTTTTCGAAAGAGAACTTGTTTCAGTTACAACCTTTACGAGTAACAAACAACTGAAACATAATTTGGTAAAGAGAACGATCAGTAATAATTTTTATCTTTCTCTGCGATGCGATATGGTGTATGGTGAACGTAAACGCAAAGCAATGACAATGCCACAAAATTGCTGCGATGAACCAAACCACCGCCACTGCTGCCACAATAACTAGAGAATGAGTCTCAATGACTATAACTATTACTGCCGTTATTAGAGTGACTGTACAAGGGAAAAAACAAAACTATAGACTTTATTTTATCATTCTTTCTTGACTTGACTTGCATTATACTATCAACTTACTCTTTTTTTTCTCTTAACACCACCACCATTTATACTACAACTAGCTTTTGGTCGTTGTCGTCCTCCTCTCTTTCTTTCTTCATCGCCATTTTCCTTTGCAACGATACGATGTGGTTGTTCTGCGGGAAAATTTTACATCCATTTTATGGGTTTTCGTGACTTTGGTAGTCATGGGAGAAATTTGGAAGAGGATCATTTTGGCTTCCCAATACTAGCCCATCTAAGCATCACACTATTTTCCCTCAAAATTAAACCCAAGAGGGAACATCAAAAACCGGTCTATAACTTCTTTTTCCTCTGCTACGACTATTACTACAACAGAAACAACTACTGCTACTGTTATTACTACTGCCATGCCACCACCACCATCACTACTTCTACTTGTTCTTTTTCTCTGCATCTTTCTCTCTTTTTCTTCGTTTTTCCTTCCTCTCGTGCTCATTCAAATAATAGCAATAACACCAGAAAATGTATAGTAGCTCTCTGTACCATGAAAAAAGGAAGATGACAAGAAAAAGAGGGGAAATTTTAGGAGAAGAGGAAAGAGAGAATGAGTCTTCTTGTAATGTGCACTAACGTAAGTATATACATAACTTCCCCATTTCACCACCACCACCGCCGCCAGAGAAAAGTTACAAGTTGAAAAGTCATGGATGGTGTGTGGTGGCAGTGGTGTGTGGTTGGGTGAGCTTAATATGGCATGCATGCCATGTGACTAAAGTCACTAAACCCACACAGCGTGAATTTCTACAACAACCAAAAAAGAAGAAAAGCATAATATCAAGTTAAATGCACACAAAAAAACACACAGCACAGCGCACATTCCTTTGCATCACAAAGGCAAAGGCAATATAGTTCGATCCATGAAACCCTTACATTAGCTATCTGTACAAAAAGAGAGCTCTTTTCTCTCTAATACCAATTACATATTGTTACGCCATGTTACGGAATGATAAGCAGCACACTTTCTCCTTTTATTCTTTCACTTGACGGAAAATACCTGTATCAATATCACCTTTTCTTTTAAACAACATTAAATGCCTATTTTTCCACTGAAATTTATCCATTCATTTTCAGTTATTTGTTTTTCATGAAAACTCAAACATTACCAAAGAAAACATTTCATCTATGAACTCGCTGACAATGAGTTATCACTTAGGTAATACATCTTGTATTTGCGTCGTCAGGTTAGCTAGCTAGCTATAGTATACTTTCAACGAAACAAAATCATCAGCATCGAAAACCAATAATAAACCCATCATCATCATCGTCATCATGCCTACAAGCTCGTAAAAATACATATTTATCGTTCTTCATATCTCCTTTGAACTGAGGAATTTTTGCCCGGTATACCATAACTTTTTTCCCCTGTAGTAAAATATATATTTTTGTCTCCTTCAGCTCCGCATAAAACCATCAACAGAGGAAAAAGAAGAGAGAAGTATTTTTTTGTGTTGCACAATCTTTCTATTTTGTTGGGTAAAAAAAGGAAGAGAGGTAGGAGTTGCATACTAGTCCAACCAAGCAGGAAAAGAAGACGGAGAGAGAGAGAGGAAGAAGCCGACACACTACAAAAGCTAACCAACCACGATAGGGTGAGACCGCCACAGTGAAAACCTGTACAAATATTATTGTACCTTCCTTTTATGAGAATTCATAGAAACCCAAAAAAAGGAACGTACAAGCGGCAAATATTTATATAGCAAGTATATATACGATTTCCCTGGTAAAACACAAAATATACACACTGCTGTAGTATGTATCAAGATAATAATTGTGTGTTGGACAAAGATACCAATACATACAGGAGAAAGGCTTGGCATAAGTGGGGAAAATCAGATGGTAATATTTGTATATCCATGAATCTAGCCATAACAAACCGAAAAAAGTTTTCTATCAGTAGTTAGATATATTAGAAGATATAGTCATATGTATAAATATATGAGTTTTAGTAGGAATATGATAGACCTTACTTTCTACTATGTTAGTAGCATTATTGCCACAACGACAACTATAACATTACATATTGGTTTTCCACTTGCCCATTTTTTTCTTTTGCTGTTAGCAGTAATAGTCGTCATAATATTTTTGTCTCTAGAAAAATATCATGTGTATATGCTAAAATGCATGTACATGTATACCAGGAACAGATACCTGCAGTACGTATGTACCTTAATACTTTTAGTTTTTTTGTGGTGATGGTAGTGGTGGCGGCCAAAAAATAAGTTACATAAATGGGAAAAAAGGAAGAAGAAACGGGAGTATGAGTTGAAGAAATGAATGTATTTGGTTTAGAAATAGTGTGGGGTTTTTTCATAAAAAATGTGGAAGTAGAAACAAAAGAGAGAAATGGAAAAAGGACTTTCTTTTTTCTTTCTTACAAAACGCATACACAACAAAAAAAAGTTTTCATGTTGTTGTGTTGTGTGCAGCAATGTATATTTTTGTTGGACAAACTGTATGGTGTATAGAATAGAGACATATGTGCAGTTGTTCTTGTCAGTATACCTAATGTCATGCCGGTATGGTATCCTGACGGCATTTTGTTCCAAACTTCAACGTTTACTCGTATTCTTTCACTATTTTTTTCCTTGGCAATTCTTTTGGCTTGAAAGTGAAGTCAACAACAGAAAAAGAAAATTTTTATGTATGTAACATTTGTGTGAGAGAGAAGATAGAAAAGAAGACCGTGAAACAAAAAGGAAAAAATGGAAAGGAAGAATCAAACCGGTTTTCTGTAGCTTTTAAGCTTTGTCTTGCAATGTGAACATTTGTCTTCTTTTTTTGGAAATAAATTGGCTTGGTTAAGGAGAATATATCATGGTATGTTTTGTGTATTTACATTGTATTTTGTATTGCATTTTAGACAATGTATTTGCTTTCCAGTATTAAATATAGTGAAAGTAAAAAACAGTGCATAATATAATGTAAGAATGGAACATCTGTTAATTTATTCGTTGTAAAAGGGCTTTTCCTTAAATTTTCTATTTTTTCGGGGATATTTTAAAATAATGTTTTGATTGAATTTTAGTTTTTAAGATTACGAAGGGAATTAACAACATATTTACATAGCTTTCAAGCATTTATAATTTTAGGTATTTAGAAACTTTTATCTTTCTACATAAAGAGCTTTGTTATTTTGGTTGCTCGGAGCTTGTCAGATGAAATCAATTTGCTTTCATCAGCTTTCGTTAATGAAAAGAACAAAAGAAGAGATACTAATCAGGATATACTTCATTTCGATCAATTTCCCATTGTTTTCAAACAAACAAAACCAGGATTTTGTAATTTTCTCATCTTTGCTATTTATAATCATCACCATCAGCCTTTTTTTGAATGAATGTGAATATGAGAGGCCCAGCAAATGGGCCATCAAAAAATATGTATAACTATCATACATTACGCACTTTATTTACGACCTTCTTCAAAAAATAGTTACTATTTTGTTCATTCAAATGGTTAGTAAGCAGCATCCAACAAACCAAACCACGACCCTCCGATCCAACCGAGACGCAGACTCAATTTTGTTAGCAAAGTGTAGGAAAGGCCAATCGAGGTCATGTGATAAAGTAAACTCATCATAATAATGCACTAAATTGGTTGGGTTGTTCAAATCATCTTTTTTCCGAACCGAGTATATTCCACTGTAACGACAAGTTAGCTTCCATGTAATATCATACCCACTTTTCTCTCTACTGCTGTTGTGTTGTGATGCCAAATAAATGAACTTGAAATAAGGTGGAAGTAAACAGGATGAGGTTCCAGATAATTAGGGAAATCGGTAATAAATCAAATCCCTCGGTGACTCCCATATGATATCTCGTGTTCCCCTTAAGAGACTAACACATGTAAACATGAAGTAATATTATGTCCTACCCGTTGCGTTACACAACCCAAAAAACAAAATTGCAGCAGCATCAGCTCACTTGGATCCTCTCTCTTCATCATTTTCCATCTTTATAAATATACTTCCCCCTTATTATTATATCCCGTTCCACTTTTGCCTTTTCTTTCTGTTTCGTCCCTCCTTCTGTCAACTTTTGTAATAGCATAACCAAATTATAATGAGTTCATATTTGCAATAAAACTCACTTAAATGATGAATAGCTTCACTTTCCACAAATCTAATATGAACTTATGTAACATTGAAGGATATTTTTACAAACTACTTTATTTTTGCTAAGATTAGGAAAATTCCGTGTCTATAAAATTACACACGACACAACAATGAGCTTTTGTTGTATAAACCAAAAAAGGTATATTATTTGTTATTTAATTTAAAAGGTTTTGTGTTTAGATTGACTTTTTAATGTTCGTGTAAATTTTCTAAATATTTATACTCACTATCCAAACGCACCGATTTTAAAAATAAAAATGTTTAAAAAATGGATTGCAGTGCTATTATTGAGATCATGTTAAAAATTATATACACGCTTCCATTTCCATCCCATTTCAATCTTCTGCTTGTTTAACATTGTTCAAAACATGTGCTCTCCAATGAAACAAGATAATATGATATTATTCCCTTCTGTTTGGTGGTAGGAAAAGAGTATAAAATGTATATAAAATAAGCTATTATTAGCACGCATCTGATATCGCTTAAGCGTAGTCATAAAACAAGTAATAGCAGGTTTTATACAATATTATGATATGATGTACCCATTTTCTCCCTTCTCGACTCACTCCACTCACTCGCTCTCTCTCTCTCAGAGATCAATCCATCTATCCAGAGGGATGCTGTAATGTTTCTAGTGATATGAACATCAGGGGACCCCATTGCATGACAGATCGAGACTGAGGAGGCCTTTTTCAGGGATTACTAATCCTTCTCTTTTGAGAGGATCCTCTCGATCTTGCATGTATACTGCTTTGATGCTTCTCTTGTTTTTTGCCTTGTTTACATCCATATTATTCTTTCGCATAATACTCTCTCTCTCTTCTTGTCTGCTTGATAATGTTTTGACAAGTACAAATAATACCACATCATTTTACTACACACCAAAAATACTCAATTCTACTCTGAACTGAATATCATATACTGCCAGTCGAGTTAGGATGGATAAAAGTGGGTGCTTTATATAAAACAGTGAGACTCTCTCACTTAGCTCATTCGATCCAAACCAGCTCGAGACAGTTTCAGACTCAGGTTGTATTATTAGTGCGAAATGCAAGGAAAACAAGAATATGAAAGAGAGAGGGATGATGGGATACATTTGGGATTGCCTTAATTTGATTTTGATAACAAGTTAATGTCGTTGGTACTTTGAGCTCTGGGCTCTACTGCCGATTATCTTGATACTTCCATCTCATTTACTTACTTTGATGCTTGTCAAAATGGAAGAACAAGTTGACACTCGAGTGGTTCACTTTCGAATCCTAGTCAAAATATGAGATTCATATTCAACAAAGTTTTGTGCGTGCAAACTGTATCCAAAGTAAATTTGCAAACAGTTAAAATGTTATTGGATATTTATAATGTTTACAAATAACATATGTATTTTTTTACTTAGATATGTTACATATATTGTCGATATGATATGCACGGATTAGAACTAAAATACGACAGTCATCAATTTAACGGATTTTTTTTGGCAAGCGGCGGTTAGCAGCTCGTTCACACATTCTCAAGTGTCCCCTACTATTTTACTGCATAATAAATGTGGGAAAAGTGGGGGATTGGACAAAAGGTGAATTTGTACCACTACTCCACCTACCATATAAAATATATACACAGTTTGTCTACCTACATTACTCAGAGAGGTTTCCGGTGGTGGTGGCGGCGGCTTACATTGTATGCATGCAACACAAAAATATACACCTTTGAAGGATATTTGTTCGTAAAGACTTTCCCACTCACATATGCATGCATTACAGTGCACTTTTTCCAGTCTTTCACTATTTTATTCTATGCACAATATGAAGGATTGTTTGGTATACATGCGCATTGAACACAAAGAATGAATTTATAAACGACAGTGCATCCAGAGAAAAAGTAGTGACTTACTTGGATTTTCTTAACTTAGAAAAAACCGGAGAAGTAGACCAATGATAAATATTGAACATTTCGATCAAAAGCGGTAAAGTAATAATGTGTCTGCTGCTATGCTGCTACTAAAATTACATACCTATGTATAATAGACATAGTAGTTGTACAACAACAAACATCAACAACAGTCAGAGGTCTGTAGTAAGTAAAAACCAAGCTGGTTGATGTGTAGTCAGTTATATGTATCATTTCCAACTAGCAAGAAATAAAAAAAGTTGAGTTTGTTGGATTCAATCAGCAGCGGACTTGAATGAAATTTCTCATTGACTTTCATTTCGTTATCAAACCTTTCCCTTCTTTTTTCTTACGTATTATTGATTTGTCTTCAGAGAAATACATACTTGCACGATACGAGCCACTGGTAAATAAAAATTGAAGCTCACTTCAATGCCAACTAAATTACTGCAAAAGAATGTGAAAGGCAATACATACAAGATAGACAGAAAGGATCATTGGATAATTTTATAAAGTTAGTTTAAGCGCACCGCACATTGCTACAAATCTGTTGGCTTTTCAATTTGATTCTTTTTTTTCGTCTTTTTTCGTTATTATCTACCCTTCAAATTCTATTTAACTTGTCCTCATAATATAGCTGTCATACAAGGTGATCTGTGATCTTCCACTGGGAGGTATGCTCTTCCAAAAAAAGAAAAGGAAACGGAGATTATTTTCTCTCTTTTAAAAACCCCCAATGTCTTTTCCCTTTATAACTTTTGACGCTGTCGACAGTGTTTCCTAAGCCTGCCTTTAAAAAACTTCAAAGTTATCATACACACACACGAAAATTTCTAGGTAGTTTTTACTTCTTCTTTACAAGTATAGTAGTACAGGAAGCAGCAGTGGTTTGTTTTTACTCTAGCCTTTTGTGGATTAGGTGGTCCTAAAAAGAAATTATATTAAGGGGAATGTATCCAAGACGTTTCAATGCTTATTGGATCACGCACCGTCAAAACCCATTACCAAATGCAAGGAGTAAATCTAGCAATGAGAGAAAGTGAGTGATGCGGCAGCAAAAGTATAAAAAAAATATACCAAGAAAAAAACATCGTCATGGTCTTTTTTTCCCTTCTTCGTTTTCTCTTTTTTTGTTTCATAAAAGTAATATCTCACATGAAGCTCTCTTTCATCATCAGCATCATCGAATTTTTTTTTGGTGAAGGACGTCGAGAAAAAAACCTGCAAACAAGTCTGACTGAAACAACTGCTTGCTTGCTTGGTAGCTTTGTAAATACAAAGAGAAAAAGTTATATCACAAGCTTGCTAATATGGCTATAGTGTAACATTATAAAAGGCTTGTAAAAGGACTGTGTGTGTGGCCGAGGAAAAAAAATATACACTAAAAAGTAATGGGAGGCTACATAGAAAAAAATGTTGTAGAAGTAGCCCTGATCTGGTTCGGTCTGGTATATGGTACATGATGGCTTGGTTTTTTTTTCTGGAGAAAAAGGCAAAAGTAAAGCCTTCTTCGCCTTGTAAAGTTTTATTGAGCTTCCTCTGACAAAAGCGGATTACCTTCCATTATTATTACCCAAGTGGGTACCCAACAAAAAAAGGGGATGCTCTTCCTCTTTTCTTTGCTGATATGTTACTACCACTGCTATTATTAGTTCTGCTGATGCTGCTGCTCTCTCTCTCTCACCGAAAGGTTGTGAGGAAAATGTCTAAATGTAAATGAAACTGAACAGAGAGATGTAACTTACGTAACTCACTTCTTGTAGTATACTTATGTTGCCATCATCGTGCAGAGAGTACTGTTAGTGTGATAAAAAGTAAAGAAAGTAAAGGTTTACGAGTTCACAAAAGAGAAGTGGGTAATATGCAGCAAAATAACCTTTTCTTATTCGTCATACTCGTTATCGTTGTTGATGCTGATGATTATTATGTGATGTTTTTTTTCATCATAAGAAAAGTGTAATGTGTAAGTACTCGTTAGAATGGTGGAAAAATGCAACGTAAAACTCTCACGTTGTTTGGAGTGTACACACAGAATAATGACTTTGTAGATGGTATGATAATACATTGGAAAGAAAATTTGATTTTGTATAAGAAAATTTTAACCAAAAAAAAAGATGCTCAACAATGAGGAACTTTTTTTTGCTCGACAACAATTTGTTTTTGCCTTGTCCTTTCTTTTCTTTAGTGGTGTATATTAGATAAGAAATAAATTATTATTATTATTATCGTCATCATTATCATAACTGGTTGGGAATACAATCCTTTTCTGCTGCGTATGAGGAGACAAGTACTGCACTGCCATGATGATGGCACCACACTATAACATAACACCCAACCACTGAATTGCACATTATATTTACGACATGGTGGTGTAAGCAATCAAAATGTTTGACAAAAGCTGCTCTAAAAAGGTTTTCTCTCTTCTGCTGCGTGAATAAAAAGATGTGTACTCATCATGATCATCATCGTCATTATTATCATCGTCATCATCATCATCACACATGAAAATAAATATAAGTATACCAATTCACAATGCATCTAGAAACATTCTATTTTGTAAGCTTTTTCAAAAGAGGAAGTACGTCAATAGTGAAATTCCCTTCGTTTTCTAGTGTCTCTGGTTGCCTTGTTCAGAGCAAGGTTTTCTCCCAAAGCGGAAGAAAGGCAAGTTTACACAAAATACATTTATAAGTACACCAGGAAAAAAAGAAGAGAGAAAGAGTGAAATACACAAACACACACACACATTTTGTGTGTATTATAGACATTCACACTCCACACAAAACCCGGCGAAGAATACAATGCAATGAATAGATATTCAAAATTTTCAGACGGTTTTCTCTCTGGCAAAATGCAAGGAAGGATGGAAAATGTTCCAAAAGTAAAATAGTGCAATAGACACGTACACTGAAGTGAGTGAGTTCAGTGGCGACGGTTGGTTGGTGTGGTGCTGTTGGTTATTCAGGCAAATGTGAATGCAATGTTTGAATGTTAGATAGATTTTGTAAACATGTATGTATGGATGTTTGAGAGAGAGAGAAGTGGAGGAAGAGAAAAAAAGGAAGGAAGCACACGAACAAGAGTGTATATAGCAGCATCTATCTATCTGTCTTGCTTTCCATTTCAGTTCCCTTGTAACATTTTCACTCTGCGTGTTTATTTGTGTCTCTTTTCTCTCTCTTATGCGACGACTCATGAATTATTCATAGCCATTTTGAAATTTCACTTGGAATCGCACCGTCGTGTGTGTGCATGCAACTGCTTTTCCAATTGGTGGCCCGTGTATATAGAAATATATTACTAGTGGTATCACAACCACTACCACCACCACTACGATTCCTCGTCATCATCATCCTCATTCTAAATAGTAACAAACGGAACTCATAATAGTACAAAAGAGAGAAAGAGAGAAAATACATATTATTTCACCTCCTGTCTCTTTCCTTCACTTTTCTGGGAATTTACTTTTGTAAACAACACAACAGAAACCTAGAGAACTTCAAGAGGAAATAACCAAGTAGAGCTGCTTAAATTTTACTGCTTAATTTTTTTTTACTAAATGTTTCCAAACTAATGCATAGTGGTCAGGTCAGAGGACGAATAGATATTAAAAAACTAAAATCCTTTACACCTCCTCGGCCTCCCTAAAAAATTGTTTGCTGTGATGCGATGTAGTCACGTCGTCATCATCATTGTCACATTTCTGTTCATTTCTATCGATATTATTTTCCTGAAAAAAATCCTTTTGTGATGTAATGCATGCATTATACCACTTTATTAAAATTGGTTAGGAGACACTTTTTTCTTAAAATTGTGCCAAACTTTTTAATGCATTTACGTGGTATACTATATTATCTGTACAATGAGTTTTTTCCAGATGACTCCTCTTTTTTCAACTGTGAGAGAAGAGAAACCTCTGGAAATAAAATTTCAAGTGAGTGGTATAGTGCAAAAGAGAATGAGAGAGGGAGAAAGAGCGAAAAGAAGATTAAGTGGTATCATATGCCCAACTTCACATCTTGTTATTTTTCCTCTGCCGTCTTTCTCTCATCTCACTCACGTCCCACTTCCACTTTGTTCTCTTTCCTTTTCTTCTCCGCCTCTAATCTCACTAATTCTGATTGAATATCTCTACTTTCCCTTGTAGCAGGATACGATGTATTACAACTTTTACCTTACCATTTCCTTTAATGTATATTCCATTTAAACAAATATACTTTACTTTCTACTTAACATTGTAGCAATATATATGTACGCATGTATTTAAACTTATATGGGAATTTTCTGTCTACATTTAGGATATTTAGTTTGTTATCATCATCTGAAAACTGTACGAGGTTTTTAGCATTTTTTTCTTCTTCTTCTCCGAGTTCGCAAACTGATACAAACATCAATTTATCTTGAAAAGGGTTAAATATACGTCCACTACTTATCAAAAGACAAAAGATATATGATACACACGCAGTCCTCCTAAATCGTTTAATGAACAGTTTTTTTATGTAACTCACGGGCCACTATTACATTATGCTGTAAACGTAAAAGTTTGATATTCCTTTTGTCTTCCTGTGAAAAAGTAGTAAAATAGAAGGGAAAATATACAACATGATAAATAATGATGTACGTATAAATAGTTTTTCATAATCGTCATAAAAATGGATATATACTTTATTTTCTTACATAGTTTAATGAGATGGTGGGGACTAGGTGAGCGTACGCAAAAACTAATGAATACATAATACGTGAAACGATGCTGATAGTGAAAAAATCACCATTTTTCACATACACTTGAATGGAAATGGGAAAGGATGGGTGATAGCAGGTCGATCATGATAAAAGATAAGGTAAGACGAGAGGGAGACAGAGAAGCTCTCTTGCTTTTGCGGTCGTGTAGTGATCGGTCGATAGATAGAAGAAAACTGGCCATATGTACAATATGTACATATTTCCTCTAAAATAATAAATGTTACGAGAGGTATTACGTGTGTATTGGGTATCTCCCTTGTCTTTTTTATTCTCTCTTGTGATATTTCCCTGTTTTTTCCACATGTGCACTTAATTAAAGGTAAAGCACATGCAATTCCCTAACCAAACAAAAATACTTTTGTATTTACTGTTACCTCAGTCACCACCACCCCACACAGCTCTTCCAGAAAAAAAAGACGAAACATGCATGCACACAAAAACTCAAACTCACTTTTTCATTTTTTTGGCTGAGGTACTCCGGCGGATCGACAACTTGGTTAACATTACTGGCAATGTTGAAAGCACAGAAGCGAAGTAGACCATGATTATTGGTAGGTGTCAGTACAAAAAGCATTATAGTTTTTTTAAAATACACAATCTATCTTTGAGGACAATTCGTCCAAAAGTCGAGTGGCAAAATATATAATAAAAATATAGCATAATAATAAGTATGTTTTTTTTCTGATAGGAGTAGCATGATTGTAGAAATAAATTTAGTTAAAAAAAACAATCTTGGTCTGGTCAAGCCGACAAAGTCACAATTTTCTGTATTTAGATATTTTTTGCTATGCATACATGTTACTAGGTTTTTATTTCTCCGGAGAGGCTCATGCATAAATAAAAATGGACACAACGTGTTCAATATATCATATTGGTAAAAAAACGACGACAGAAGAATCGTGTATTTCTCTTCCTCCTCCATGTGTATGTTCCTCTGGACTCTTCTATAAACTGAATTGAAAAAAGTACCCGCGTGGCATGATTCAGTAGATTATTTGTTTTGCTTTCTTTTTTGATAGTATGGTATATATACAAAATGGGAAATATATAACTATTTTTTTGTTATGTGTGTTTGTATGTAACATGTAAACCACCCACTTATTTTTATGTATGTTTAAGAACGAGGAATATTTTTTCTGTCAATATAATCTCAAATTGGTCATGCAATAGTCAAAATAAAATAAATCCACCACTGTGTGTGTCTGTGAGGAATCGAGGAAATAAAATTGATAGAAAAAAAAGTATGTATGATGATTACAGATTTAGATTACTTGTGTGTGAGTGAGCAAGGGAGCACACAGGTGCGCTTTTTTCAATAATCGTGAGTGTGTGTGTGTTTTCTATCAGAGATATGAGAAGTATATAAGAAAAATGAATTGTATATTTTTTGTCAACATGCTCTTGTTTTTTTCATATTGAGGACACTAAAACATGCTGAAAGGATGATAACAAATGGGTATATATGAAAATTAGGGTGGAATTAAAAGGAACTCGGAAAAAGTAGAGGTAAAAAAATTTCCATAGGGAAATATTTTCAAGAGGAGAGATAAGACAAGGTTTACAACTTTTTAGTTAACAGGAAAAGAGTTGAGATAGTAAAAATAGAAATGACGGTAGTCAGTGAGTAGATGATAGTTATGAAGATGATAAGCGAAATATTATATGATGTCACGGAGAAGTTTTCCCCTACTTTTTAATGTTAGCGTACTAAACTTTTTAATAATTCTTAATGGAAGAATGAAGGAATCAAATATTTCCCCTCTTTTTTATTTTATATCTTGTCTAATTCAATATATGGAACTGTATATACGAAAATTGAACAGTAACTTAGATATAATTTTTTTTAAATATATATTTCTGAGTCAAAAGTATTTTTATTTCGTTTAAATTGGTACTTTTATTTTAAAAGTAGCAGCAGTAAAATCCATTGAGAGCATTTTTGGTGAATCAACAGTATCTTCTTAAATGCCATGTTTAAAGCTTATTAAGCATGTTGAGTTAATAAAGCCTACTCACACAAAGAATCTAAAAAACGTGAGACTTTTGATAAAAAGCGCTTCCGCAACTTGATAATGAGCTCTTTTTTTTAAGTTTGCCCGGTTGAAAATGGATGTTCATGCGGTGAATAAATTGACACAAAATACCATGCATGATTACATCTTTAAGCACCATTGTTATTATTTGATGAACAAAGTGTCCACAATAAAACACAACGATGAGATTTTCTGGTTAGATGAGTGGTACTATATCTTCTCTCTACCCACCAGAGAGACACTACAGGGGAAAGTTCACGTGAAAATTATGGGAAATGAGTACACTTAGTATATACACACATGCCTGTATAAACATTAAGTACCTTCCTTAGATTCCTTCTTTAAAAACAGAAGACTTTTTGGAGAAGAGGGCTAAAGCGCCACTGTGAATTAAGTGAGAATGTGTTGCAGAGAGAGAGACACTATCTTACTTGTTTGTATAGTGTGTATGCTGCTTAGAAAGTAAATCAGCTTAACATTTGACCGACCTAAACATCTTTACCTATTCAATAACACAGGCTTGCCATTCTCATTAAATATACACCATCATCTTTAACTATGTATGTCCTTCTTCACCCAACCAAATCTTCACACTCCACAACTTTCCATTTTATGTGTCTTTAGAGCAAGCAGAATAAAAAAATGTATACTTGAGAGTGAGTGTGAGAAGCAGTGTGGCAGTGAGAGAGGCAGAAGGGCCTAACGCTCAGGTTAAGAAGGGAATAATGGTGAGCAAAATCCGGAGAAAAAGACCTGACTACCTAGGAACAAGGATACACATACACAGACATTTTAACAGAGGATATATGTAATCATGTATGTTTACCAAAAAAATAGAAGCCTCTTTTGCAAAGTGTGTGCACTGGGATAATCTTTCTTCGGGCCTTTCGCCTACACATAAATATGTAAGGAGGGATACACACACAGTAAACATACTTTAAATGAATCAACAACAAAAACGCAATGTTGATGATAGTGGCGGCGGTGGAGGTGGTGATGGTATGGTAGAAGGTACTTTCTTCTTTGCTGATGATGATAATAGCAGTGTTGACCACGATAAATAAATTGATACCTTTAAGCTTTCTTTTTACATAAGGATACAGTATACAAAAAGGGGTAAACAAGTTGGTAAACAATTGCTATGTATATATGTTTCCCAATAATTTTAAACAATTTTAAAAGATTTTGTGGAGTAAAATTACACGTTTTGATGATGATTTGAATGAAAGCATTGATTAAAAATTGTGGAGCTTTCGTGGCAAGACTCATCATTGGCAGTCCACATGGAAAGAAATCTTTTAATTTTGGCTTTTTCTGGGAATGCGTGTGCATGTATTTTACATGTGTGTTATTTAGTGACATAAGAGACTTCCCACTTTTCAGTCTAATTGCTACCTTGACACGTTCGTGGCAACATGAAAATTGATGGGTTTGCAAGGTTGTATTTAAAACATTTGGAAAATTGTGAAACATACCTGGTAATTATAAAATAGCAAAATCGTGTTACAATTGCTTCATAGTTAACATATTTATTTTTATGTATTTTTAGCTTGATATGAAATTGAAATTTTCCATTTGAAATTCTGAGATTTTGTTGAATGAGAATACAAATGAAATTCAAATAGAAATTTTAGGAGTAAACCTTAAAGTTACAGAAGAGATAAGTATCCCCTTCTGTCCTTTTGTAAATGTCACTCAAGTGGTCTAGCCTATTATTAAATTGTAAATATTTTCTAATGTTCTGATAACTTTTCGAGAAAAAAACTACTAGACCACCCAGTCAGGATTTTCCAAGAAAAACTAGCGACTAAACGTTTTAAAATGTACGTGTATGCCATACATCCACTTTATATTTCACATTTATCTTTGATGCTTTTTCATGCTGACATTACCATGACACTATTCATTTTATCTGAAAAGCAGCAAGAATTTTTTTAAAGATGAGATTGTGCGACAAGTGAAGTAAAAATACTCTATATACAATATATCCCTGTTTTTATACACTTCTACATCTACATTCCTTCAAAAATACTTGCTTGCATATAAATCCATCCCAGAAGGATAAAAAAAGAGAAAGATCCGATTACAGTAAGACATTCTTTCTGTATATCATGTACATATGTACATCTAAAGCATGGATTTGCATAGGAATCTTTTTATCACTTTCACCAGCCAGCCAAGATACTTCACTTCTTTTTTTATGCATTTTAGAACGGAAAGAAAGTAAAAGTTAGTCCGTAACAGTTTCACAAGAAGCATGGCATAAAGTAATATAGAATTTTTTGTGCATTTTAAGCGAAACAAGAAGAGAGAGAGAGAAAAAAAAATCCTGTATCGTAATCGTGTGTCTACTCTTCTCTGACCTGGCTCTCTCTACCTGCCGATGTTTCACAGTATCACACATCCAAACACACATGAAGACACAAGAGGAAATAGAGAGACGGAAGGCTCTCTTTCTCTCTCTCAACTCAACTCGGACATAAAATACAATTTTATCTGCATCATACATTGCGTATTATGTCTAGAGATATCTCTACTTATAGTAGGTACACAACAACCCGTCGTCGTTTTCTATTCACTTTTTTGCTTTGATATAGCGGTAGTAATAGTAACTTGTCGTCATGCCGTGTCTCTCTTGCTCTTCAGTAGTATTTTTTTATATATAAATACACACACGCTTTAGTGGCAAGAGTAGTAGGTGGAAAAAGCAGAGAGAAAATGTATTAACAACGGTTCTAAAGCCGCATGTCTTTAGTAAAGCCCTCTTAGCCTCTGAATAATTTAGTATAGAGTCAATTTCGCAGTTCACCAAACTATTTACCATGTGTGCAGTACTTTTATTGACTCATCTTTTACCTTTAACTGAAACTTTTTATATTCCGCCGATTTCTCCTCTTTCTCAAAAACTCCAAAAAATATTTATGTATATATACCTATTCTACATATTATACCTCTTCTGTCATGTATGGTATATTATTTTGTGTGTAAAGTGTGTGTGCAGATGTGTGTGTGTGTTTTTCAAGTTTTTGCTTACTTGCACGCTACACCTGTCTTTTAAGTTGGACTTTTTACTTGTTAGTTTTTCCCTCCTACTGATTTGACAGCTACGTATTATTATTACTGCGGTTTTTCATTATAAATTGGCAGTAGACAGCAAAAACTTTGAATGCATCAATATCCCCACATCTATCATCTAATGCGCCTTTATGTACATTTTTTATCCATATGAAACTATACTCAATATTATTTAATATTGACTTGTTTTATGTTTCATATCAAAATCAAGTGATGTGTATCAAGCCAATTTATTTCATTTGCTATATTTTATCCCCTATTATCTCTCATTCCCCACAACAAGTATGTTTACAGCTCATGCTCCTTCCACAAGACAACCTTTTATATTCCATTTGAATTTATAAATATTTTGCTCTAATTTTCCTACCATTAAAAATTGCTTCGATGATTTCTCATATTTTTACGTAAAATAATAATAATGATGACTACGTTACAAATGATTCCTCAATATCCCAATAATTCATTTCATTGAATAAAAAAAGGCGGCTGTGGTGTGGTGTACAATTTTTTTATGCATGTCAAAACTTTCTACTAAAATTGTATACAAATTGTGTGTATATTTTCTTTTCTCTATTTATTTACAAGCAATCTGAAAAAAACATCACTTAAAAAGTTTTTATTTTGTTATCTGGGTACGCGATGCAATAAAAGCGATGAGAAAGGATATAAACTTAGTTACTAATGCATAGACATATTTGTCAACGCACAGGTTTCTCAGGTACTCTTCAATAAAATGCGGCGACACAAAGCACACAAGGCAAACAAAAGCTTTAAAGTAATATATGCATGTAATGTCCTTGCTCAAAAATTAAAATCCATATGTTGATTCAGTAGTAGAAATTTGTATTTTCTATCTATTATATTGTCATATTATTTAAATATATGTTTGGAGAAAGTATGCGGATGGACAATACTATTATGTGTATGTATTATAAAAGGAAAGTCTATGCATAGATATTTATGAGTGCAGCTATTATAGTTTGCCATCTTTCAACTTGAACAACCGTTTATTGACCTGGGACAATGTACTTACGTATTAAAATAGTAGGAGTACTGGTTTATTAAGTGTTCAGTTGGATTTGGGTACAAAAAAACTAAAGCCTTTAACAGAATACAGAAGTAGCGCAGTATACAGTAATATTAAATAATCCATGAAAATACCTGTAGATAAATTTCAAGTAAATCAGTTCGTTTTAAATTGTATTAAAACAGGATATTTGGAAATGAGATTTATTTTGAAAGAAAATGGTCCATAGTCCGTATAGTTTTGTAAAGTTTCCAATTTATACCAAGCAGGACTACCAGACTGACACTAGAATTTTATCAATGCAACGCTTGCAAACAAGCTACTTAAAAATGTGAGCCTACACATTCCAAGTTCACTTTTTCCTTTTTCTCATGCATATTCATTGGCGAAAATTACCCGTGTCAACCATTCAAAATGATACGTGTACGGGTATACCACCACCAAAGCAAAATGGTTTACAATATATGCACACTATTTTTTTTACTATAAAGCAGCCTTCATCAGTTTGTTATTGTGTAGTTCGTTCGTTTAGAACTATTTAAGGTTAGAACTGCTAGTTTATAATTTAACAGTGGGAAATTACCAAATCAACTTCCTCATTGATTACAACCGATTCCTAGTCAAAATATTATTTAATATACATGTAGTCAATTATCTTTTTGTCTGTATATTAGGTTGCGTTTCCGTACGGGAAAAAAATTATACATAAATAAGTGAACTATATATGCATGCATGCATATGCAGAGGACTTTCACCAAAAAAAACTGCACATACTTTCACTAGACAAGTTGAAAAAAAGGAATTTAAGTACATAAAAATACAGAGATATAAAAAAAGCTTGGTCATGTGGCATGGCATTGACAAGTACATAGACACACTTACACATGCATATATTATGCATGATGAAACATCATTTTAACTCTCAAGTGTACATTTTGTATTTTACATTAAATGCATATGTACGTCGGATGGAATGGTCGAGGTTGAAAAAAAAGTTGAATGAGAGAAAGTGAAAACAAGTTGGTTATGTATAGCAATGCAATATGGTAGACTGTAGGTGAAAATAAATTTATAATGTCAAAAGTAGGATGGTCGTCTTCGATGATGATAGCATCTTTGCTTTCACTTTTCATTCAAGTTTGGACAAGTTTGTTTTTTTGGCAGTGATTTAAATACCGAATCGCTGCAGTTACAGAATCATGTCGGGAAACTTACTTTTGGTTGATGAAACAATGTATACATGCTTCTTATTACGCTAAAAGTATGTAATAATTAAAAAATATAGACTACATTAATTATGAATTAGTATGAAAGAACATTACACTCTTGATTAAGGATTAGACCTTCAGTTTTCTTATAGACGCTTTATAATTAGCACATTGTCAACTTTTCACAAGGTAAATTAACAAAAAACAACAAATTTGGAACAATTAAACGCATAAGCGTGAATATTCATGGCGAATTTTCATTCGACTCCTTTTTACAATTCAGGAATTTTAACCTCCAATTCGATTTAACGGCCATCGTGCCAGACAACTGAAATAAATAAGTATATTTTGACTCGATAAATTCAATATAATCAAGTTGATATTGAGATTAAATGAATAACATCAAATGAATGATAATTACTTACTCCTATCAGTCCTCGGTTTGTACAAGATAATGCCCTCACAACGGTCACAAATAATACGATCATGTTTTCCAAGAATGGTAGTTGCTCCACATCCTTTAAATCAAAAATATCCAATAGAACATCACGAATTAGTAATTATTGTATTCAATTACGCACATGAATTACGTAATGTAGTTCTGACACCATTTTAATAAGTAAAAAGAAAAGTACTTACGTCTGCACTCATATGGCAAACGATAAAACTTGGGATTATTCATAATCGCACGTGGGTTTCTCTGACTGCCCATGCCCATCGGCCTCCGCGGACCAGTGTACTTGACTAGGGCGTCGCTCATCCTTGGTGGAGGGCCAGTGTACAATACCAGGTCCGTGCATGTCCCAGGCGGAGGGCCAGTGTACAAGGTCAGCTCCGTGCTTGTCCCTGACGGAGGACCAGTGTACAGCACCAATTGTCTCTCCATATTCACGGGACCTTCGAGACAAATTAAAGATGATTAACTTTACTAAAAGTACAAGAAAGGTACTTACGTCTGCACTCATATGGCAAACGATAAAACATGGGATTATTGATAATCATGTTTCTTCTCTGACCGTCCATCGGCCTTTGCGGATCAGTGGACTGGGACTGGATACCCCTTAGCCATGACGGAGGACCAGTGTAGAGCACCAATTGTTTGTCCATTTCTAAGGGACCTTCGAGACGAATTAATAATGATTAACTTTTAAAAAGAAAAAAAAACAAGGAAAATATACAAAGAGATTAATTAAAATCAAAATAAATATCTTTCATCAAATATTTAACCAATTTAACATGTAATTAATCTTACATACCGGGTGATCTAGATAAAAATTCACAGCAGGTTTAGATTCACACCTTTTCACAATTTACATAACTTGTTCATCATTCATGTTTACATGGCAATAATGAATAATACTTTTTTCTGAAGTGTAAGAAAACGTCGAAAACAAAACCACAATCTTAAAAATCATATCATCTTTTAACTTTTGATCATATTACCCCAGTACTTAGTGCTTACATACAAATGAATACATATTATGTATGCATTACAAAAACAAAAAACTTGAGACCACTGCGCGTCATTTTTCAGTTACATTTTTGAAGTCCTCAAATAGGTCAAATATTTTGATCTGACCTGACATGACCTGGGTCAATCTTAATTAAATAATTAAATATTTAATTAGAATGCATATATATTTCACACTTTGTTCCATTTATAATTATCAGCATCCTGAAAAATAACAATAGATTTCCACGTTTTTGTGGTCTATGTAAGTTTATCTAATAAAAAGGGTCACTAGTCACTAATGACCGCTATTCTTTTGTCTGTCGGGCAAGTGTCTATTACAATGATGAGTGTTTCTGTGACATTTTACGTTATAATGCCAATTATTACACACAGACCGCCGCCGCTGCTGCGTGATGAGCCAGTGAAGAATTCAAAGAAAAAAAAGCCCACACACGAAAGACTTCTTGCTGCTTCTTTTTTTTCCTACGAAAAAAAGGAACTCATGCAGATTTTAGCCAATAAGAATGGAAATAATGAGTGTCCATCAAAGCAGTAGGGTTCCTTGGGAATTTTCCCACAAACTGTCTCATCCACGCAAATGAACTTAACTCGACTTTTGTTTGTCACTCGTCACTCCGTCATTGCCATCTACAAATGGATTTCAGTTGTTCACTTTCCCGGACAAGCTATGTGACAAGGAAAATGCTCTGCGTGGTAACTACCTCCTTCCTTTCCACTCAACTCAATTCAACCTTTTTCTCAAAATGAGTATTTAAGCAAGACAAAAAGCATAAAGACATACATAAATACCTTCCTTTGTATTTTTTTTGGAGCACGGCAGTTTTTTTCAAGATTATAAAACAAAAAGAAAATTAAATAGTTTCACAATGCCCCAAAATCTTCCATCTCGCCGATCATCCAATTAAATATCCAATTGTAAAAAAGAGCAACAATAGTTTATTATGCAATATTGAAAAAATGGTATATATATATGTTATATATACAAAAAAGGGTACATACTCTTCATTACACTATACACATTGTATTTTTTGTTGTTATCGTTTGAATCAATTCAGATCTTCACTGAATTATTTCAGGGTGACTTGTTCGGAGGGCTGAATGATGGCTTGTTGAGCCGTGCAGAAGCTCTGGTTGACATTGGTAAACATCCCGGAGCTTCTCCACCTGTCACAGGACTACCCCAACTGAAACATGATATGATGTACCATCCAAGCATGGGTCCGCCCCATCCAGGCCATAATCCTAGGCCACATCAGGTACACTCACATGTAAAAATCAAATTAAACATTTAAAAATATATATAACACCAAAAAATAAATAAATTTCCCCAATAAACTTTAAATCTACATTATCCAAATTTTCATTATTATTTTTTTAGATGGGTCATCCCGGCATGGACGGACTAGACATGTTAGACCCCATATCATCCACCACAATGATGACCAGTCTGGGACCGATGACCTCAGAGTCCAACTCCGTTTCCCATGCCCACACCCACGCCCAACTCCACCCGTCCTCCGTGTACACACATTCAGCTGCAATGAATTCAATGATGGCAGCAGCCGCCAGTCACCCTTCCCTCCCCCATCCCCATGGACATCCTCACTCTGGACACCCGCACCCATCTGTAGGCATTCACGATGCTGACACAGACCCTAGAGAATTGGAAGCTTTTGCTGAGAGATTCAAACAACGTCGCATCAAATTAGGAGTCACGCAAGCCGACGTGGGGAAAGCTCTCGCCAATCTCAAGTTGCCCGGTGTTGGTGCTCTTTCCCAAAGTACCATTTGTAGGTAAGACTCTCAAACAAACAAAAAAAAAACTCTCGGGCGATGGCAATCCAATCTATTTTATCCAACACCACCCTCGCTCTCCATCTCGCATCCAAAAATAACCATTATTTTTTCTTTCGGATTCCCTCTCTCATATTTTCTCTCCCTACTCCCTACAATGCAGAGAGAGTGTAAATGCATTGCATTGTCTATCTTGTGTTTTAACTTAACCAAAGGGATTTATTACAAGAGGGAATGTGAATGCAGGGGAGAAAGTTAACGAGAGAGTCCCGAAGTTTTTATGCATATCACGCTTTCCTACTTTCCACTCAACTGTCATTTCATACCGACCACTCTCAATACCATCTCATCGACTTGTATATATTTCTTTTTTCTTTCTTGTTTTTTTTCGATATGCTATTAGCAATTCTAGCCAGTATATTAGAAAAAAGAGCTAACGGGTGATGGTGATGGTGGAGGCATTCAAGCTGTCATGCCTAGTTAAGAAACATCATGGATTCCTTTCGGACATGCTTCCTTTCTCTCTTGCGTACTAAACTTGCTCAACCACACAACGAAACGATTTAGTTTGTGTGCGCGTGAGACAGAGAGAAAGAGAGATGGGAAGAGAGATAAAGAAACCTTTCATTCCTTTTTTTTGAAAAAAATCTGATTTTTTAAAAATAATCGGTTTAAATACACATTAGTAATAAATATTTACTATTTTCCTTGTGTATTTTTACTATAATAACTTATTGTTGTATTTTTTACGTGGAAAATTAATTTTTTGTGTTTTTTCTTTGTACAATTTTGTAGGTTTGAGTCTCTTACTCTAAGCCATAACAACATGATAGCTTTAAAACCAATTCTGCAAGCATGGTTGGAGGAGGCTGAAGCTCAAGCGAGGAGTAAAAGAAGGGACCCAGATGCTCCCAATGTACTGCCAGCCGGTGAAAAGAAAAGGAAAAGAACGTCGATTGCCGCCCCTGAGAAAAGGTCCCTAGAAGCATATTTTGCTGTGCAGCCTAGACCCTCCGGTGAGAAAATTGCTGCGATTGCAGAGAAACTTGATCTTAAAAAGAATGTAGTACGAGTTTGGTTTTGTAATCAGCGACAAAAACAAAAAAGGATGAAGTTTGCTGCTCAACACTGACCATCTCCTTACTGTGAATAAAATTAGTAATTAGCACCAAATAATATAGATAGTTATCATCAGAAGAAAAAAATCTTAGTAAATAGTCTCATAACTATAAAAAAATTACAATTAAGACATGAAATATATCCATAAATCATACAAATTTAAAACAAATACATTATTCTACGAACGTACATAAGTGCGTACACACTGACAGGTCAAGGTACTTTCCAGAAAAATAATAAGTATTTGGACAAAAAATCAGATTTGTACGAGTGAAGTTCTTAGAAAATAAAAATTCAAAGATTTTAATTTAATGAAAAGCAACGTAATCATCATTAAGGTAAGGTCATGAACATGAAGGAAGAAGAAAAAACAAATTTTTATGTCTTCAGTACTTATTTAATCTTCGTATGCATGAATATCCTATATACATTTTACTGTGTATAAAATAGTTTATCAAAAAAGGTGTACATACATATAAAAAGTAATCATGATAAGAGTAATCATTTCATTCCAAATCCATTTTAGTTGTATTACTAGTTGTTATAGTAAAAAAAGGTCACATGCATATTTCTCCAAGAGAACATTAATGCGTGTTCGCGACGTCTGGTTAAATAGGATCAATTACGAGCTAAACGGATAAAAAAAATGATGTGAGGAAATTCTCCGCTTGAGCTCAAAATATTAGAGAAGAGAGGTTTTATCATGTGTATATAGTTAACTTTAAGCTATATAAATATATCTAATCCACACGTACATATTTTAAGGTTAGTTAAGTTTCATCGAAATAAAATGACAAACACAAAATAAATGGTAGCTAACCATCATTTTAATGATTTTAGTCACAAAACCAAACCGAAATACTTCCGGAGCAAAAGGAATGAAATGTTTGATTTGAAATGTGACACACTTTATATTGCTTTTTTGCAATGAAAAAAGAGTTTATTGTATGCATATTATGCTTATTGGATTGCAGAGGATTTTTTTTCGGTAGATTAAGGTAATGAGTTGGTTGAGAGACAGAGCTTTATTGTTAGGGATTTTTTTAAAATGGTTAAGGTTTTATTTTACTGTTTTTTTTCAAGTCCAAAGATAAAAAAGTCACCTTATAAAAACACTTATTGAAGACAATGTTGTTTCCTAGTCTATAAATTATTCGACAGAAGAGTACAGAGTATTATTAATGAAAAAAATCCCGATAGATAAAAAAATTATTTAGTGAGGATTTCATATGTTCGTATTATCGTGATAGATTTATACGTAAGCTACTTAAACTGAGAGAAAAACTAGCTCAATTGAAAATGCAGCCAAAGAAGTTTATCTCGAGTATTTTAGTGTAGTATTTTTTAGTATCTCACAAATAAAGAGCATGCTTGTTACATTTTAATTAATTTACAAACTTAGCAAACGAAAATATTCTGTTACTCTGCTGCTTATTAATTAAGAGCATGTTTCATTTGATGTTATTTGCCTACATACATTCCAAAAGTAATCATAAAATTAAGTAAATTTTCTAGAAAAAAATCGAACTTTTCTTAACCTTTTCATTTTTAATTAAAAAATATTTCTTGTGTATGTATTTTATATTTAATAAACACCAAATTCTCAACAGGGTATTCAAATATGAGCGCAGAAAATGGTGTCAAGTCACAAAATATTTTCCGAAATTAATTTTTCCCAATTAAAAAATATTTTTTTCAAAAATTAGTCTCATATTTTGTTTTAGAAAAATTTCCCTTCGAATTACTTAATTAATTCTGATTTCCTTAGTTCTGCTATCTTTAACACAAAATGAAAACAATTATGCAAAGCTATAAAGCAAAAAAAATCTTCCTTGTTTTTGGTACTCAAGCTTTATCTAAACTAGGAATAAAATATAAACTAAAAAAGTATAACAATCGTCTAGGAAAAAACATAGTGATAGTTAGGTTTTAATACTTCAAGCAATTTGTGAGTACATGAACGGAAACCATAGAAGCAATATGAAAGAAAAAAAACTGATTCTGATTAATTAAAAAAGGATGTTTGTGGAAGGCACATACGTAAATCTGTTTTAAACTAGAATATCATCATTTTTTCCAACTTAAATATATTGGATTAGCTGGTGAATGAGGAAGAAAGGGGGAAAATGCGAAGTAAAAAATATTTTGTATCTTGAGCTCAACAAACAATTTTACATAGACAGTATTCTCTGAAAGGTATTATTTTGTGTATCAATGAGTAAGTATTTTAATGGTGACTGTATAAAATATTAAGTATAGTTTAAAGACAAAAAAATGCTTCATTTACTCATCAATAATTATTAAGTGTAAATATTCGCATATCTTGGTAACTATCAATATAAGCTATAATGTAAAAGCATATTTGTCTTTTTATAGTCCATAATTTCTAAAATTGGTTGTGCATCTCAACTCAACCAGTATACAATATTAATATAAAAAAATATACTGTTAAGTTATGACAGATAGACAAAGTTTAAAAAAAATCAAGTTCAAAAGCAATAAGTATCTTGTTAAATTTTAAATACGTACTAAAGACACAATTTGTAGCAGTATCATCGCGGTCGGTTATAGTAGTTTTTAAAACATGCATAATATTTAGATAAATTAATTGATAATTTACATATCACCACAAATATAGTCAGAAAATCAGTATTCCAATTACGTTTAAATGAGTGAATTTTAAAAAGTTAAATATTTTAATACAATTTACACTATACTGCTCCATTATAATTATTACTACCAGTCAGTCAGTCAGTCAGTTTTTATGGGTAGACAGTTAAGTTAGCACTTTTAGTTGTAAAAATTTATAATCGTGGTAATTTTCCCAAATTTACTACGGGACAACATTTACCTATCGAAAGTATTATTAGTAGTGAATTTTTTAAAAAGAAAGCTTAAATGATAAGCAAGATATTTACTACAAACATTCCGACATTATTACAAATCGTGATGCAAATAAAAAATCTCTGTTTTTATAGAGACGAGGAATTATTAAGTTTGGTTTAAAGTTTTTAAGTATGGAAGTTGCAGGGATATACATAAATATGCACAAGAATCAAATATGGGAGTGACTGCATTTATTTCAATATTTTTTTTATTTTTCCAAATGAGTTCCAATGAGTATCTTTACGAACATTTAGAAATGAGATCATCAAGCAATAATATAAAACTGCAAGTAACTAGTTAATACAGCAGACAAATTTTTTCATATAAGTGTTTTAATTCATCTTATTTAAAAACGCGTAAATATACATCACTTACGATTAGTAAAATAAATAACTATTAAGTATATCCAATTTTAAGTGGTTTCAGTGGTAATTTGTAATGGTGATACATTACTTGGTTTATTTTCTTTTCTTTTTTTCGAATCTTCAACGAATGCATGCATCAACAAAAAATAATCATTCCAGTGTGAATTAATAAAATCTAAAAAACCGGAAAATCGATTAGTGAACAATCTTTGTCAACAAAACGTTTGAGTAATAATTCGATTTAGCGTTAATACTATTCAAAAAAAATTGTAAAATGTAAAATGTAAATTTCTAGACAATTTTGAACATGTCCACACAATAAAAAAGTCAACTTTATTTTTTTCAGTTTGACGAAAATTTAGATGCGGAGTTTTTTTTTCATTTCTAACGCGGTCCTTTCTGCATACATTACATTGTCTACACATCCAAGACAAATCGTATCGAGAATTGTTTTTAGAAATATCATCAAATTCCCACAAGTTTCCCCTAAACTCTAAATTTTGAAAATAAAATTGTTCATGTTTTACTGTGTGCACATTACGGTGAAGATGTATGTAAACTTGCATTTCATACTCTGTAATATATCGATTTTTTAGCATAAAAATATTTAAAAGATTGTACACATCTAATTTTATTTATATGTTTAAAAAATTAAATTATATACAAAAAATGTAGTATTCTCATCAATAATGTACATAAAATATTTAAAATAGATTTACATCAGTTTGATACAGACAGACACTATTGTGTACAAATAGAATATAATACTGGAGAAACATCATTAATTACTTTAATCATAAAAATTGTAAGAAAAAATAATAATAACCAGTTTTATGCATAACTATTAATATTGTTTAAAAGGTAAAATAAATAAAAATCGTATAAATATAATTATTTACTGTAATAAATTTCAATAAAGTCAAAATGAATAAATTATTATGAAATCGAAGTCATAAAACGGTGTGAAAGCAGTGTCAACGGTTTATTTAAAAAGCATACCATTTATTTACACATGTTTATCTATTTATTCAGAAAAATACTCATGAAAGCACACAAATCAATTAAATTGCATAACTTTTAATTATCAAGAAGATGGTACGTTTTTTATAATGAAATAAGCATCCAGAAACCCGAAAACAACGGATGGAGTGAAGAAAAATGGAGAACAAGAGTTACCAAAATGAAACGGTCGAAAAGACAAAAAAGAATTAAATACATGCATGTTGTTCTGGAAGCAAGGAAATAAATGAAATTAAATATACGTATGAACCATTCCCTAAAAGCTTGAAAGTTGAGCTAAAAAGATAAATGCAAAAAAAACATAAATGAAAAGTTGAATTAAAAGAGAAGAAAAAAGATGAGAGAGGTGGGAAAAGGATCTAATCACTGAAAGGGTGAAAGAAGAGCTAACTAACTTTTTAAAACAAGTGAAAATGGATTACATGAAAAAAGTTGAGTTGTTTTAAGTGTTGTTAATACTGACTGCTAAATTAAGCCATGTAATCAGCTGCAGTCAGCACGCATTTTGAGATTAATACGTTTTTTGTTCTTTTCCCTTTTTGTAAAATGCTCCACTTACCACCATGGCTGCACTGCAACATTAGAAAAAAACAAAAGAAACTTGAAATGAGCTTTAATATCTTTGTTCATTTTCACTTCACAGGGGATCTAAAAAAACTCTTGAGCAAGATGGAAACTTGAGTAAAAAGAATGAGTACATTAATGGGAGTTCGCAGAAGAAAAACTAATTGAAAGGGTGACTAAACATGTAATATGTTTTGTTCTCCGATTAGCAGAGATGCTTCCTGTTAAGAATCTAACATGTTGCGCAATTTATGCTTGCTTGCTTTTTATGTTATTAAAATAATCTTTCGGAAAAAAGGAAAAGTTGCATGATGATTTTTCAGAAAATGGGTTTAAAACAAATGAACAAGAAGAATTACTGCATTGCATGGACTGTGCTAATCACTTTATTAAAAAAGAAAGAATTCTCAGTAGATTTTCAAGGTCATCAATGCATTCAACAAAATTGTTGTAGAAAGTGGATATAAAATCTGTTGATTTCGAAAATAAGATCCTCATAAAGTCTCATATTTCCAATGAAGTAAGTATGTTGGCTAGTCATGTATATTATGTGAAACAGGGGCACTATGAGACTGCATATTTTTAGCATGGAAAAAGTTGGTGATATACATAAATATGTATGCAGAAGCGTTAATTTTACGGTCAAAAAGGTATAATGTAATGACAGCGTCGTTGTCATCGTCGATTGCGACGCGCTGGAAGAAATGGATGATGCACATACCATAAATATTTTATGAATAATAAAAAATGCAAAAGGAAACCATCAGTTTTTTTTCATCGTAAATCAGATTCAAGTTTTTATTAATATCTCGTAACTTGGATTGTTATATCTTGGACTTGGTACATAATTATAACGGCTAAATTAACTTTGGCAACTGTGAATACTTCTTCACCATTTTTTAAATAATATATACCCCTTCTTGCAAATTCGAATTGCATTTTTGCATTCTGTCGTACTAAATGACTGTGTTGATCTGTGTGTGGCTCATTTTATGCTTTCTTTTTGCTTTTATATAATTATTTATGCACGTGTGTATTTTTACAACAGGGTAAGAAGTATAGTAGTACACCCTTTTTTTCTTGAGAGACTTCCTATTATAAATACATAGCGTAAAAATTTAAACGGAACAATTTGCGAAGAGAATTGTTTAAAGTGAAAATAAACATGTAAAAACTAACTAATTACAACCGTGGTAATAATAATTATACACTTTTTTTCTGTATGGCCAAACATGATCTTTTTGAAAGGGCTTTACATACATTTTTACAAATTTACATTTTTTGGATTTAATAACAACAATTAGCAATAATAATACATGCATAATAGTACTATATATATTTTAACAATATTTTTTTATGGTGATAATAATTACAAAGTCATGTGTACAATTCAAGTATGAGTATATTCAAATATTTATATTCATACTTATTCAAATAGGTTTTTTTGTATACTATATTATTATTTATTAAATCTGACAAATGACTATCAAAAAACACCCTCCGTGTGAAAAAGACAGCTGCATTTTAATGTATAATGTAAATAGTTTCAATCACTTCAGCATCTCTCTTGAAAATGACATTCAATTATTTTTATATAGTTTTGATACTTTATTTTATACTACCGGATATATGTATACGTTACGTACGATGTTATGCATTTATTTATATGACAACACATTTATGTTATATTTTTTATACTATTTTCTACATAAAAATCAAAAAATTGAAAAATTTATCAAATTGCATTATCGGGTTCTTCATACATGACAGTAGCATTAGTAAGACATGTTAACAATGTTTTTACAATAGTTACATTAATAATTAGCGACTAACACAAAAAAAGGTATTGCACGTTCACTATAAAATTGTTACTGGTAGTATTTTTTGAAAAACTTTGCTATTTTAATATCTCCGTTCAGCCATTTGACTTGTTTAATGTCATTTGCCATGCTTATTACCACCATTTTACACCTGTTTGTCAACTGATTGGATTACAATGCAATAAAAGACAATAAAAAGAGAATTAGTGGTCAAATTGATTGCACCTCACAGTAAACTATTATCTCATTCTCAGCACAAGACAAGTAAATTCCTACAAAATCATAATAAAAAATTTGAAAAATAATAACGAGGATAAAGCATTCGACGCATTTATATTAATAAATTAAACTATCGTTTGATGGGTTTTGATTTGGTTTAACATGAGACTTGTAATGCAGCACTTAACGACAAGCAGTAATGTTTATTTTAACGCTTGCATTTTGTGTCACCAAGCTTATGTATCTCAATCTCAACGAAAATATGTGTAACGCTGGGAATGTATATAATGGTCCTCAATTGTAAACGCAGATATATACAATACTAGCGTCTGTACTTGGCTCTTATTTTTTAATCATTATTATTAATTAACAATCTCTATATAATATTACCATTATAAATTTGTATGTGCGGTGATGATGGTGCTGGAGATATAAATCATTTCAATATTTCAAAAGAGAATCTCACCAGTTCAAAAACCACACGTAGAACAACTGTGTAATGAAATCGTACAAAGAAAATTCAACAAAACTTTCTTTATCTCAATCATTACAACATTCAGTTTTTAAATATTAATTATTACTAACGATAGATTGCATAGCGAAACATCCAAGATCCAGTATTATTGGTATTATTACTTTTATTATTATTATTAATTGATTCTGGTACTGCTGAATATTAAAACGCAATATGTATCCATTTTTTCGTTGCATTTTAATATTCCATTGTCTAAAGGTTGCATAGATAGTTTCAGTTCATTAATCATGTATTCATGTATTCGTCTTCTGGCTAACTAGTTTCTGATTATTTTTTAAAGTAGAAAATTAAGTGTAGCAAACGACAATATCATTATTATATATTATTATTGACTTCGACATAGCTGAAGACGGTAACCATTCATGCGAGTTTCCATACATTTTTATAACTTTTTCCTTCTTAATCCCATGTCATTGAACAATTAAGCAATCTCTACCACACCATGCCACACTTGACACAACACAACAAAAGTGATAGCCAATCCTGCTACCATTTTTACTTACAGCTATTATGTTTACTTTTAACAATCTGTGTGAAAGTCCTTTGTTGATTCTACCTTCCGAATAATAAATAATAACAATTTATCACGCCTCTGTAAATTTAACAACTAGTATAATATATCATCATGATAATTAATATGCACTCCAAGATACTTTTAATCAATAAAGGTTACGTAAAAATTATCTAGCATTCCTTTTTACATTTTTTTTACTAAATACGCTTTATTATCAATTTTGAAATTTCCCAGAATACAATACTGCAATATTTCATAGAGACATAAACTTGACTCCAAAAGTATCTCTCAAATACACAGAAACACACTTTCCTTTGCACTCCCTGTTATTAATCAATCTCTACCACAGAATCTCTCGTTGTCATGTTAACAGACACATTCTCATCATCATCAGTACTAAATTTATAGGTGGTCATATAAAGGAACCAGTTTACTTGATTCTTAGTTAGGTTAATTCACGTTATGCTTATAGGGCAATCGATAAGAGATAACAATACACGCTCGTATTAACAATGAATCACAAGCTTGTTGGTTGCACTACAGTTTTTTTGTACGCGTTTAATTAAAACTCTTATAAAATGCTCATCATTTTACACATTAGATGTAATTATGGAATATACAGTACATACAGTATATATTCATGTAACCTAGTTGACTAATAATTTCTCGAGCTTGCCCATTAATTTAAACGTTGAGCAACCCATTCATTCTCTGATCATTATTGGAACGTCAGGTATAGTTTCTATATAAATACATACGTAGACAAATTGAGAACAAAACATACGCACAGTCCTTAAGTAAAACTGATCTAAGATTTCAGGAATGAAAGTAGAAAATCGAATCTCACAAGTTTCCAGACAGCAGCTTCATGACATTTCTCTTTATGTAAGCTAGAATGAGCATAGTAGTATTTTTAGCAATGTACGTAGTTAAGTTTTCATAAAAACTACATATTAGTCTCTAGAGGATAACACGACATGCAGCAACCCATACAAAAACGAATGCACCTCAAAAACGAAAGTTGGTAACCAGGGGAAAATTCAACTGAACTATAAAAGATTTCGAATTGTGAAAAGGACTGTTTTCTTCCCATTCATTAACATGCCATTTTTTGTTCAATAAACTCGTAGGTCAGAATGACTAGAGGAGCATGGTTGTTTTGGAATTACAATTAAATTACAATACCTTCGCAAAGTAAATATAATTTTGTTTTAATGATAACGCATGTGTGTGAGTACAGTTAAAAGATGAATAATAATAGTAATTTATATATTTTTAGCCTAAATAAATGTAACGTGCAGCAAACTTTTTCTTTGTCATTCAACGTTAATTATATATGTGTTAATATGTAATAATTAGTGTAATATAATATAATAGTAACATGTAATCAATGATAATGATCAATAATAATAATTAATATTAATTTAAAACAGGAACTAGTTGCACACTCTCGTATCTTTCTTAAGTCTTTGGTTGCGGCACATATCGCTTCAACGATTTTTCTATGTTCATTCTATGACCTAGCTTCTTGATCCCTAATTCAAGAAGAGTTGCATTGTCGATGCGCATCAATTTTTTACCATCAATTGCCCTCTGTTGGAATATTGCTTTGTACTCTGGCATAAAGAGGCTATCAAGCCAATCACAAGCATCCCCTACACTCCAGTCTGGAAGAGTTTTATTACGGAACTCCCGGCGAATCCTGGTGGCGTTTTGCTGCTGTGCTTGCTGTTGCGCCGCCGCCTGTTGTTGTGCCGCTTGCTGTTGTTGCTGTTGTTGTTGGGCCGCCTGTTGTTGTGCTGCTTGCTGTTGTTGGAGCATCTGTTGATGAGCATGAGGTACTTCATAATGATCAGAGCCTGGCTGCTTTTTTGGGATGGTTCCAACGATTCTTGGACCAGAGCTACTTTCGTAAATATCTGGAAACAAAATCACAAATTAGTTTAACTCATGCATTTTGAACAGTAGTTCGGTACAAAGTACAGGTACATAGTATAACAAAGATTTATTTACCTGGTGTATATCTGTGTACCGGGTGAAGTTTTTCTGGAATATATTTCCCAGTTGAGTTGGTGGTTTGAGTAAGAGCAGTACCAGTACCAGTACCAGTTTGCTGATAGTAGTAACATTTAGGATGATGCTGCTGGTAAACTGCAGCAGATCCTGGTGGACCTGCAGCATGTGACCCTGCCTGTTGTTGTTGTTGGACAGCATGTAAAACTTGCTGTTGTTGTCCCTGTTGAGCTTGCTGCTGATGCTGAGTTTGTGATTGGAGTTTTGGATTGGTCAATGTGGAGTAATGACCATAATTGCTACTATTGAGCATGCTTTGAGCACTACTTGTGGAATAAGTCGGATGACGACCAAGCGTTTGATAAGCTGGCATACTCATCGACATAATGTGCTGTTGTTGTTGCTGCTGTTGCTGGGCGTGAATCAGTTGTGCTTGCTGGGACTGCTGAGTCTGGTATTGCTGCATATGCTGATGTGCCAACTGGGGATGTTGTTGATGTAACTGATACTGCTGCCTGGACATGGTGGGATATCCACTGTACATAGAAGAGCTACTCGAGTGCGAATGGGTTATCGACCGATACATTGGGGACTGGCGGTTGAAAGGTTGTTGGGAGGCTGCGAACTGTTGTTGACCTGCTGCTGCCGCGGCATGAGGATCTGCTCCTGCTGCTGCGGCTGCCGCCGCTGCAAGTGCATGTCCTTGATTAAATCTAGTTGCTTGCTCATGAGTGTCACGAGCGTCAGAAAACTCTGGAGGGGGAGCCAGGATCGGCGTTTGATTCCTTAAACCGAATTCTGGCGGGGGTGGAACAACACTTGGGAAATCCTGCTGTTATAACAAAATAAAAGAGGGAACAAATTAGCATAGTCATTCGATTAAATCTTAATCACATTCATCAGAAAATAAGTAAGTAAACTACCTTCAATGCTGCAACATGCATCTGAATTAACTTTAAGCTTTCTTCAATACTTTTCTCAGCTTGCCGATTTTGCCCTTGGCCTTGACCCTGTAGTTGTTGTAATTGTCTTGCTGCTAACTGCTGCTGCTGTAAATGGTATTGATGCTGAAGTTGTACATGTTGTTGGTACTGATGCTCAGCCTGCATAGACTTGGACCTTTGTGGCTGTAACGTATGGTAAGCTTGAGGTGTTCCAGCGCTCACGCTGTACGGATAACCAGCCTTCTTTTGTACCGGTGTGTCACGTGGACTACGATTATCATCAGTTTCACTCTCAGTTTCCATTGGCGGAGGAAGTTTTACAAGCGACACTGCATTCTTTGTCAGAATGCTTCCAGCACCTGGGTTTGGTCCGCCTCCAGCAGCACGCATGTTGGGATTTCGGCCCAATGTTCCATAGTTTGGTTCGACTGGTTGCATGCTAGGTGCTGTAGTGGTTTTTCCGTATGTGTGTTGCTGTAACTGCTGTTGATGGAGATGTGCCACACCAAGCTGAACACTTGCTGAAAGAGGTGGTTTGTTAGATCCAGCAGGTACATTTTGAGAGGTTAAATTGGAAACTTTCTCGGTGATTGGTTCTTTCGACGCGTCTACGTGATTTGCGGTTGGTTGATTAGATGTATTAGATTGTGCGGCTGAAATTACGGTTTGTACTGAGTCAGAAGTGGTGGATGCAGACGAGGGACCATTCTCATCCTTCAGAATCCATGTTTTATCACTTGAGTCTTCCGAACTATCAGAATCTGGGTTGACGGGAAGACAAGTTACGTAAGTGTTATTTCCACTCTGGTGTGTGTCATGTGGTTCCGAAGTAGCTGTGGGCGTTCCCGGTTCATCCTCTTGTCCAAGGTCGTTCGGAAATGATTTTGAGGATTTTAAAGTTGTCTTCACCTTAGGGATCTCATCAACACTCATGCTATGCGACATGCTGTGAGCCTGCTGTTGATTAGAATTGCCTGATGCCTGATGAGTAGGTTCGGACTGAAAGGTAACAGTTTTCTCTGCCTTCCTCGCAAGACGAGGCGACTGCTTCACTTCGATTCGAATCTTAGTACCGTCACTGGAATTGGAAAGACTGGAAGTGTTTTTCAACACTGGTTTCACCGGCTTGAGCTTATCCTTCGCCTCTTGTAATGATTTTTGAGGGTCAAACTTCTGATCAATGTTGTTGTTGATATTGTTATTGTTAGATGTTATGTTACTGATCTTCTTCTCCATTGATTTTGTACTGATTTGGGTTTTGTTTGGGTCAGAGTCCGGTGAGGGGGTGACCGGAGATGTGGCAGATATTTCATTGCATTTTGAATTGTCTGGTTTCACATTTCCATTTGACAATGCATGTTCATTGTCTTTGAACGCTCCTTTCACGGGCTCAGCGTAATCTCCAGATTTGCCCTCCTTTTTACCTGGTGGCAAGCTTTGGGAACGTATTTTCTTCAGAGTTCCAGTTGCACCAGGTCCTTGCTCATTGCCAGCCTCCCGATAACCAATAAGTTTCAAGTCATCAGGAGATGCATACAGTTTTGCACTATCATTTGGCTTAAAACTAGACATGACCCCAGCTCCTTGATCCGGACGCCTTCCCAGGGTGGCAGTACCAACATCCAAACTGGCATAATCTTTGTTCTTGGAAACATCCACCTTTATGACCTGTCCTGGAGGAACTAGATTCATAATGGTTTGTTGCTCAGCAGAGCTAATTGTACACCCTGTGCTTGCTCTCCTTGGTAATGTCTTGGATTGGACTGGACGAAGGGGTTTGATAGTTCGGTATTCCCCTTCCGGGACAATAACGGGAGTTTTGAGGGCCTTTGGCGTTTCCTCACCTGTCGATGATCCTGAAGTGCCGCTAGCGGTTGAGCTATCACTCTCATGACCATCATCCTTCTCGGCTGCAGCTGCAGCTGTAATTTCTGGTGGTGGTGGAGCGGGGAGTTTCTCAATGCTCTTCCAGGAATTTTCGTAGTTTTTGTCAAAAAGTCCTTGAATAGTTGGCGATACACATGCCCAAGAATGTCTAGGATTGTTCCGAAGTTGATTGAGATTTTCTTGACTAAGGGATTTTGATTTTCTCTCGGGCGTTGAGCCAGTCTTTAGGGTTAAAGCAGCAGCAGCAGCTTTCTTGGCACCTTCCAGATCAGGAGTGCTGTGAAAGTCTTTGTGAAGCTTGGCGAGTTCCTTCCCCTTGAATGCAGACTATAAAAACAGGATAGATGTACAAGTAGTTGCATTAGAGTTAATCACGCTTACTTTGATCAAATGCCTTTCTTCACTACTTTGATATATTTACCTTTGATCTTTTCATCTCTGCAACACTAGCGTAAATTTTGTGACCAGAGGGCAACGTTGCATTAGGAGACGTCCATACTGGTTTTCCATCCACCGTTTCTGCATCACCATTAATTGAATTTTCAGAGAATAATTCTTCAATTTCAGAAGCAGTTATCCGACCTGATGAAGGACGTGCACGAATGGAAGCTGTTTTAGGTTGTATACCACCATTACTGCTAGCATTACCTGTTCCGTGTCCATTTGTGCCATTCGCAGTGGCAGCACCTGGTGGCAGAGGAGGCTTCCCAGCTATGGAATCTACTGAACTGGATTTCGTACTAACATTTTCCCCGGAACTGCTCACGTGATTTGAACCCACTGTAAAAAAATCAACCATGTCAGTTTGCTAGGTTTTTAATATTTTCTACAATTAAATTTAAACAAGAAATTTGAAGCTTACCACCCAAATCTGCTAAAGCGGCGACCATACTCTTAGCTCTAGCCCTTCCAACACTGAGACTAGTATTAGGATCTCGTCTTGGAGGTGATGGTACATTGGGTCCGCTTGAACCTGATTAATAGAATAACATTTTAGTATTTCAGTTACGATTCGTGTCACCAAATCCAACTGAATGAACGATCTTTACCTGAATATTTTCGTGGAAGTGTGGCAAAATGGTACTGGGCTTTAGGGGTTCCACTGGAGTTGGCGTCACACGTCAGTGAAGCAGGAGAACCTGGCTTGGAATTTTCTTGTTGCAATGCCGACGGAAAAGACAAGCCAACAACGGTCATTGAGACAAGATCACCAGACTTTCTTATCAAATCCACAACGGATTCATGAGAAAACTGTGATACATCAACTCCATTGATCTGTGAAAAAATTAAAAATCCAATTTGATTTCACGTAAACACCCTGTGCTGGAAAAATTATCAGTCTATCTACTGTTTTTAGACACCGTTTTACTTACAGAAAGAATGAAATCGCCTTTCCTGAGACCAGCTCGATCTGCTACTCCATTCTCATCAACGTCGTCCAAATACTGTAAAGCTGGAAACCTGTCCGAGGGCTGCAACTCCATCAGTGGAGAATCAGCTTTGGCACCACGAAGAACAAATCCAAATCCCTTCTGACCTCGATGCAGTATTACAGTGTGTGGTTCTCCCCATCTAATGGTATTGTAACTACTATTTACGATAAGGTAATAACTGGACTTATTTTATGTTGGCGTACAATAGTAACTTACATTTTCTTGACTTTTGAAACTTGCTTCACTGCTGCGTTAGCGTCAGGTGTTCCCTTCCCTTTTCCAGGTGTTCGATGGCCTGTGTGATTGCGATTTTCATAGCTTTTCATCCTAATTTCTTGAACACAAGCTGCAGGAAATAATCCCACATTGCCACGCAAAGAACCCTCCAACAAGCCAGTGTCAGTTGACGAAGTAACTACAAGAAGCATACAAACATATCAATATAATACCTTTCTGCCTATAACCATGTCGTTATGTTGAGGCCAAATGAAAAACAATAGTTTTACCTTCAATTATGTCTCCTTCGGCAAGTTTGAGATGACGGGCACTCGTTGGGGTGTAATTTTCCACGCAGACTACCATCATTCCTGGAAGAATTAGGGCGGGATCGGTTGGTGTGGCGTCATAGCTGCTCCCACTGCCTCCACTGTTGCAAGTGCCTACTCCTGAACTATCACTTGTTATGTCACTGTGATCCAGACTCTTGTCTGTAAAATTTTGAAAAGGATTGTGTTAGCCTAAGTGTATTAACACCTTATAACAAGTGCGTTGTGACTGCAACTCTCTTCAGGTGTCAGGTTAAATACCGTATATACATTTTCAACGTGAATGGAAAAAATAACTTCGTTCTTGAATTGGTAAATTTAACAAGTGTTTGTACTTTGAATAACATTTGAACTTTCAAAAGGAATTTAAAAAAATATTTGTAAAAAAATTATAGCTAAAAATTTATGGCGAATCATCAACTGGCAAATGTACTAAATTTTTGTAATTGTAATACAAATATATTGAAGCAAAGTACAGTTACGTTGCATGCCAATTATACTAACATTGAAGTATACCTAAATATTAAAAAGACAAGCAACTGAATAAAAAATTGACTATGTAGCTGTTGTAATAAATGACAAGCTATAAAAATATATCAAAGTAAATAAATTAAATAAATAATAGTAGCAACGCAATAAAAATCAAACCGGTAATAGCAGAGCCACAGTTGTCTTCACTTCCAAAGTGGCTACTTCCACCGGAATAGCTGGAGTCCGAGCAACTTTCTGATCGCGTATGACTTGAACACTCGCTCAGACAAGAAGAAGCGGAACTGAAAGGAGGAAGTGAACGATTGCTTGGGCAGGGACTTGGGGGACCACGAGAAAATCGACCTGATAAACAGGTCATGGAAACATTTAAACGTGGATCTGATAATGCCCTAGATATGACGCTCCTTCGTTTGGGATTATATTTTGGCAGGTCACGATATGGAACTAAAACAAAACACAAAATACGAATACAGCTATCAAGCAACTCAAACTTAAAATTACCTTCGAGAATGTCTACAAACATCAAAGCTTCACATTGACATACTACGAAACAACATGACTTTAAATTATATAACTGTTAATCAGTAAAAAAGTTAACATGCAAAAAAGAAAAGTTATCTGGATGACAATGTTGACCATTACAAAATAGTAAATAGATATTATCATCATGCAAAATATAGTTTCGCATGGCTAAAAAAAGAAAGTATTCAAAGTAATTACGAATTGCGATAACAAGGATTGTTTTGGAAAATAATGCTTCCAAAGTCGTAAATAAGGTTAAGCTACGGGTGATATGATTATTATATTCGATACTTTAAACTTGCTTCGGATGATTCCTAAATTCTACTAGATAATAATACTGACAATGATTGGGAGACTCTATGAAACAAAAATAAATTACTTAGCAAATAAATAAATGTTGCCGCAGAAAAATATCCGACTAGCAATTAGATTAATGGGTGCGTGGAATCGACAGGAATAAAAAAATACTTCAGCCTAAAAATCTGGAGTGGTCAATCTCAGAAACTCAAATATGAATGTTGGATAGAGTCAGTTTTTACTGAACCTCTCAATTAACTCGAAGTAAAGAGTTAACAAATTCAAAAGTAGCCAAATACAATTTTTTATTACTAATTTTTATGAAAAAAAGCAAATAAAAATGTTTCAATTTCATTGAATTGCACAATTTTTAATGACATAAAAATATTTATCTTGAAATTATACTATATTTATTGCGTTTTCATGTCAACTCTGAAACACAAGTACTTTAGCTCTACAATTTT
>JAQFXM010000868.1:0-39714 GCA_034693345.1 Entomobrya multifasciata | reverse complement strand
AGCTTTTTGAATGGAATGTCAGCTGCCAAAAGTACTGAACACAAATCTTTGTTGAACTCGTTCACCAGGGGCTCTGAGGTAATCAACTCTTGTCTTCCGGATCTTGATTTTAACTCCACAGAAGTTTTATGAAAATCGGTCCCAATATGCTGTAATAGTTGTGACTTCCGGTCCCAAGTATCGTACCTTTTGGAGCACGCCTGTAAAACGTAAACTGAGTTTTTACTAGCTACTCTACCGTAAATTTCAATGAACAATTTTACTATGCACAGTAAGATTAAAGTAATTAAAATTAAAATGTCTACTTACATTGCAAAATACACTTGTTCCATCCAGCTGAAAATGGGAGCGCTCTGCGCTGTCCAACTCCTTTAACCACTTGTTAAATGCTACTTTAAATGAAACTTTTGGTCCCATCCTAATTAACTGCTGAGTATTATGCTTCGGAATTGATTTAGACAGTTACACAACAATGCGTTAATGACAAAGTAGAGGCACTTAAGCACTTTGTTGATGTGAACTGTGAAAGCACACCAATGCCATGCACCAAGTGGAGTATGTTTGTCAGTGGGAATGGTGATATTATGCATGTCAAACACTTACACGGCGTTGCTGATATGCAATTTGTCATTTTAATTCAATATTCTGGTGAAATGCAAAATTTTACATGAAATATTTAATAAAAATTCTATTTTCATAAAATATGCACGAAAATGGCCAAAATATGTATGCATATGTTATATGCAAGTAATGCACAAAATATGCACAAATATGCAAATAAACTTGGGCTTAAATTACTTGTTTTTATATGAAACGTCCAGTTGTCAAGCGTCGTGATCACTGGTGAAACTATGTGCGATATGAGAATTCATGATAATCCGCTCTCTGACAATCACAATCAGAATGTGAATAAATACAAAAGGAATTAAAATAAAATAGAAGAGAAAACTACATAAGAACACAGTGGCGGCGTTGGTAGTGTGTGTGGAGCTTTCTTGTAAGAAGTTTTTGAAGAAAAGAGGCTTTTGTCATTTTCATCTTTTTGTTTGGAAAAGAAAAGCATACAGGTTTAGTTAAGGACGGCAACGGAGTAGAGTAGGTGCGGTAGCAAAATCGTCTACTCTCACTCAACCTCTATTATCACCCTACCAATGCCACCATACCACCACCGTCATAATCAGCTTGTGAGAGAAAATAATGTAAATGAAATGGATTTAAAATGTACAAAGAATGGTCCATGCTTTATAGCATTTTCTCTGAATTTCAGTATAAAATTCTTTGTTTTATCACTTTTCTTCTGGAGATGACGGTGGCAGTGGTACTGGCATGGCATTGAGATTGGGCTGAATGTTGGTCACCAGAAATAAAAGAGGAAGAGAGAGAGAGAGAGAGAGAAAGAACAAGCTTGGGTTTTGAAAGTGCTGAAAAGAGGGTCGACACGACACCACCAACCACCGTGTAATAATCAGTCTTCCTTTCTGTCGATCAGCAGGACACATCACAGACATCAACCGCCTAAACCATCATATCATCGTCTCCATCAGTAGAAGATATTTTTGAAAGCGGTTTCGGAGAAATGGTGGGCATGATAATCAGAAATGGTTGATGATGATGTGATGTATATGTATATGTTGTAACAAATTATGTAAGTATACACTACACGGTAATGTATGCAAGGCGTATTTAAGACTTTGAAATATTTAAGTACTTTAGTTTAGAGTATTAAAAAGACAAAGTCGAAGTTGTAAATACACGCTTACCAATGTACATTATTATTTTTAGGCTTTTAAAGTTTTATACCAACTTTTCAATCTTGAAAAGTTGTTCCGGGTTCTGCAAAACGGAGAAAGTGAATCTTCCTTTTTCGATATGAGTGTGTGTTGTATGTTTAGATATACATATGGCAGGCTAGGTTTTACTATTATTAAATGTTCTGCTTGTGACACTGAAAGACTTGAACGAATTTTCAAATTATTGAAGAAAGTGGAATAAACCGCAACTCACATGAGTGTTCCTACATTCATTTTAATTCAGCAGCTTAGAGAAAAACGGGAGCAAGTGTTTGGGCTTTTTGTTTCTTCTGGTTTCTCCTTCAAAAAACCGAGGCTTTTCTATTATATTTGTTTAAAGTATTACTATATTAGTAGAAAATGCACATATAAAGCTCATATCAAGTGATAGTATCAAGAAAAACTAAAAAAAAGAAGGATTTCTGAGAAAGAAGAGACCACCTGCTGACGGAGTCATTTAAAAGTTTTTCTTTTACAGCAAGTCTACACACAAAAAAACTATAAAGCATGCATACTCTCTGCATCACATCAACATAGATCCTTGAGTACACTTTGGTCGGCTGGTTATGACAAGTGGAGAAATTTCCAGGGAAAGAAGTGAAAGCACAGAAATATAGCCTCAAAGACACACATTCATAATATACACTTGTGTATGTGAATACCAAAAAAGAATGATTTTGATTGGTTAGTAAAAACTATGAAGATAAATTGGGGAAAAAATGTTTGTATCAAACGGAAATTTTCTTGGGAAAAAGTGATTATTATGTTTTTGCAATGTTATGAAATTTAACTGGTTTCATGGGTGTGATGTGAGTATATAGCAGAAGTGCTCTTGTGTTTGGAATTAGCACTTGAGCGTTTTTCTGACAGAAAAATCAGCAAACAGCAGAGGGAAAGATAGACAGAGAGTGGGATTCTGTGGATTTCTTGTTGGTTGAGAGGAAAAAATGAGAATTGGGAATGATTTTGTGTGGATCTCTGGTTGTGGCATGGGAATTGGAACTCTTCACGACAAGAAGATGTTATTATTATTGACGCTAACATACAAACACACACACTCTCTGTATACTTGTACTACATTTAGCAAAGTTGTTGTTGAAAAAGAAGGGCATCATATTCAGCAGAAGAAGTAAAGGAGAAAATGGCTGCTGGTGATGACGGGTTAGAATGATGTGTTGATTACTTACTCAAGTATGTTATGTAGTAGTAGTTATTGCTGCTGCTATTATTATTATGAAGACTCTTTACTTCTAAATGCCACACGACATGACGATCATCATTAACACATCTCTCTCAAACATTCATACACACAAATCCTGTTTTGATCTTCTGTTTTGTGTTCATTTGACCCAGATTTTTAAAAAGGTTTGTGGTGGTGGCGATGGTAGTGCTACTTGATGACGGTGAGAGATGAAGGAGCAAACTTTTGTTTCACCTTCACTCCAAATTCCAATCCATCTCATTTGAAAACAGAGTCCCTCATCATCGTAATCACTATCGTCATTCATTTTTCTTCCAAATTAGACCGGCAAAGCTAAATCTGATCTTGCTGATTGTGAAAATTTTAGTTTATACATAAATGATTATGAAGAGAAGGTTGAATTGAAGTGTGTTTATGACTGTTCCTCGAAAACGTTGGCTGTGATTTTGATGAAGAACACATGTCTTGATGATTGTCTCACAGTGGGTGTCTTTCGTAGTACAAAAATGAAGCTGAGAGTTTGTACAGAGAATTTTAAGGCTCTGGAACGAACAAGTAAATTCTGAAGAGAAACAAAAAACAACTCCTAAAATTTTCCATTTCCGGAAGTTACGATACTCTTTGATTATTATACGGAAATATGCGTCCATATAATTTTTCGCTGAAAATTAAAAACATCAAGGAGTACTAAGTTTTATGGCCATTAATTTTTCATTTAATTTTCAAAAAATCTTATGAAGACGCTCTAAAAAATCGAATATGTGCATGACGTGTGTCTCTAGGACTGATTTCCTAGAATTATTTTCTAATTTCGAGAAATAAAATCATCTCTGCCATTTATAATGTTGTTGTTCATTAAAATGCTGTTAATTATCTGCAGTCATATTAAAAAGTTTACCAAAACTTTGAAGTACACATGAAATTCAACTTGCCCCTATTTTTATAGTTAAACATAATGTATCTGCCAATTTAGTGCAGACCCAAGTACATATTTATTGTGAAGAAGTGCCTCCTCCAAGAAAATAGCTGTCATTCCCATGCACCCTCTCTCATACTTCTTGTTTGTTTCTCGACCATCACCACTACCAAGAAAACAGTGCTGAGTTGAACCCTTGCCAGCAAAAATAAAAAATATTTTGCAGCATGGAAGGGGGCAACTTTTTTCTTGCCAATAAGAACCTCTTTTATTTTTTCAGTTTGCCTGCTTGTGATAGATACACCTGCAGACTTTTTTTTGTTCTGTTGGCACTCCACATCCTACACAACAGCAATGCTCATATATAGTACCCTCCACCACGTCATGAACAAACTCACTAGTATATTTCCATTAGCACTTTTCTACTCATCTTGTCCAATATGCTATGTTTCACGTGCAAAGATTCTTCCTTCATTTTCACACGTTCGTAAAAAAACTGTTTACTTTCATTGAGTGAGTGAAAAAGAGTGGAGGAAAATGTATTCTCATTCTCTCACCTTTCCAGATTATAAAATACCAACGCCAACGTGTTTTCCATCTTTTGTGGATGATTTGCCCATAAATTTTCAAAAGTCCACCAGAGAGGCAGAGGCATGGCATAGCATCACAGCAAACAAGGCTATGGCTATAACTTAAACTAGGCGACGACGACAGCATTATGATCAGCTCACCTGTGTGTTTTCTCACCCTACTTGTCTGAAAAGAAGAGATAGTATATAAAGAAGCACGTGTCCGTTTTTCACTTCGCTATATTGTTTACTTGGTAAAAAATACGCTTACCAAAAAACTTGATATGAATGTACACATTGTCTACTTAAAATCCTGTGAACTTTTACTTCTTTTCACTCTCTTTGTTCTTGTGATGCGCATCGTCAGTTTTAAGATAAAGAAAACATTTGCATGGTATATGGCGGTTTGTTTTTTATGACCAGTAATAAAAAAGCACACACTTATTTGAGCTTCAGTGCACATGAGAATGTTTCAAAGGGACAACACATTTCTCTATGTAATCATGAGCATCAGTGTCATCATGATGATCGTGATGAAAATGATCACTGTGTGAGGCTGTCGTACTGATTGTATTTATGACAGGATTTCTTTAAGTACACTTGCGTACGACATAGAAGAAGACAGCTAGGGAAAAGAGAGATTTTTATTGGCACTTTGTCTCATCCTCCAAAGATCTCTTTTTGGTTTACTTGTGTGAAGACACTGGTGGCGAACAAGTGTCTTTGCTTCGTGTGATTCCTATGAAAAAAATAAATGTATATTCCTTTCTCCAGAACAATGTAAATAGAAGGAAGAGATGGAAAACGTGACAAACTAAAGTATGTACAAGCTTATGTGATGTGTGAAAAGTAAAATGTGTGTAAAGATGAGAGATAGAAAGATGTAGAATATCTTTAAGCAAACAAAAAGATAATTATGATGATTGTTGGGGGATATTTTAAGAAAATTTAAGCATGCTTTCCAACGTATGCATTTCATTGGACGAAAATACTTGCAAGTTAGCAATTAAGGTGTACTTTTGTAATGCGTACGTTTTCAACTCTGGATTTTATCATATTTATTTTTGATCCGACAAAGTACCTTCAACCTCTCACTTTCTGATAAACCATCATCGTATTCTAAAGACAAAGAATAAATACTTGTTTTCTTTCCACAGTGTCCATCATTGTACGTGACAAGTAGGCAGATACCTAGCTGAGATAATTTATTAAACACTTCCTGCTGTGTTCAGTATGGTCCACAAAAATAAAAAAAAGTGAAAGTAAATATGTTTAGCTGTTGACAGTAAAAATGTTGTTGCTTTCATTTCTTGAGCTGAGAGAACTTGTTGTTTGCGATGCTTCCTTGTCTTGTCAAAACTTCTTATTTTATACTTTCCAAACACTTCCAAGAGTACTGATTTATCTTTCTTGTGAGGTTTTACCTACCAAGACCAAAATAGAAAAGCAAAGAGAAAGGATTATCAAAGAGATCCTTTTGTTTTGCACTATTCTCCGTGTAAACTTATACTTACAAATATATACATATATAAGCATGAATAAACAAGCTTTCCTCAAATCCAACTCAATATTATTATTATACCAGCTCCAGGCTAAAAATTGCTCCTTAAAACGAAGTTAGTTTTCTTGGGCTTTATATATATGTACATGTCTATTTGTAAGCAAGAAAGGATGGATGGGTGTCTTAAGGTCTTTCTATGCTTATCAGCATGTTCCCATTCTTTCTTCCTCTTTTCCATCTCCTTTCCTTTTTTTTGTTTCCTGAGAAGATGCCCATATGATGCTTGCCGATGAGCGCGGCTGAATGGATGAATCCTTTCTTTTTTCCACCGTACAATTTTACTGGATGGATGGATGAATGATTTGTGTGTCTTCTTCTTTCAACTCTTTACTTTTACATACATTTTATACTAGTATACCGACCGGGTACGTATAGAAAGAAGTAATTGTATTTTTACTACTGCCAATGCTTACACCACCATCACCGCCACCAGGTTTTAAGGCTATATATTTAATAAGGCCTGAGAGCTGGCTCAGCTGTGCCCTAAAGAAATCAAAAACTCTTTCTATTCCATTGAGCCCATCACACTTCTGCCAACACATTACTCATCATCATGTGTCTCCTCCGCCACCAGCGAACCTTATACTATGCCATAACGCTATACTTTTTTTTACTACCACCGCTGCTGTTGCTGCTGCTTCTTTTCCCAGGAAAAAAAGGATGGATGGATGGATGGATGATGATAGAAAGAAAAAATGCAGAACGCTCACAGTTTTACTACCGGTGGCGGTGGTAGCGATGATGATGATAGTGCTGATGTATGACAGCAGCTGCAAAACACACAGCTTTTAATACTCCTTTTGCCGCTTGAGCATACAAAAGTGTCTTTAAAACGATGCCTTGGGAATGTCTGCTTGGACCCTGTCTGCTTTCACTCTTCCAACAAACCAAGTGCTCTCCCCACTGGCATATCTTTCTCTTTTTTTTACCTTTTTTTCCGGATAAGGCCTTCTTGGTCAAAAAAGGGACAGCTGAGAAGCGGACAAGAGCATTTTTTAGTTTGGTTCATGTATTCTGCGAAATCAGCAGTAATAAACAATTGAATTTCTTAACAGACAAGCAATATTTTTTGTGACGATGCATATGACAGAAGGGTTATTGATTTAGTCTACCGCAGCTCACACACACATCTCATTCTAGATCTGGTTTAATAAAAATTTGCTGAGTTTTTAGGAGAAAAAAAATCAATCCTTTTTTCCGTTTCTTGGAAAATTTTAGGATTATGATGAGAAATTTGGGTTGACTATTAGAATCACCACCATACCACCACCCGTAGTAATGCCAGACCAGCATAAAAAGTTGCAAGTAGTAAATATGACCATATGTCTACCTCTCCACTGGCCTGGCCTGTCTACAAGTAAACTACACACATTTTGGTATGCGTTTTGTCATCTCTTGCCTTTAACAGAAAAAAAGAAAGAAGGTAAATAAGTTTTATTGGAAAGTGTGTACTTTCATTTAAGTTTACGTGTGTGTGTACGTATGTTTGTGAGTGAAAGGTGCTAGAAAGCAGCTGTTCACAGTTCGACGAGTTTGTTGAAGGGGGAGAGTAACAGCAGCAGATGCTCATCAGAGGACGGAGGAGAAGTAAGAAAAGCTGGGGACGGAGGTTATTTGCTTTTTCTGTGACTTGAATGGTACTAAACTAATGCTGATGTTGTTGCTGCTTCTGAGGGGACAGAGGATGATGGTGATGGTGATGACAGCGATATGGCAATGATGGTGATGGTGGTTTGGAGTTACGTTCGTGGTGAAAGTAGACCACATAGAAAAATGGAAAATTGTGTTCCCTTTCTCTCTCTCTCTGTCCTGTTTGTGAACTAAATCTAGTTGTGTTTTCTTTAGCAGTGGTGACGATGATGTGATGGTATGACTGTGTAGATAGAGGTGGCCAGCTTGCTTTATCCCATTTTAGTGGGGTGTGCGGTTACGGGGTGATATGAGATGATTTTGGACTTTTTTCCTGGATGCATGCATTTACCTAGAAAGGAAATGGCCATTGCGACGACTGGTAAGCTCTTTCGGCAGTTTTTTAATTGAAAAGACAAAGGTTGTCGATTATCGTCAATGTAGGAGGCACACATGTGGCGGTGGGAAAAGTTTATTCAAGTTGCGCTTGAGAGAGTCTGGTGGGATAGAAGAGGGGCTAGGCTGTGGTGTGGTGAGAGGATTTTTTTATGTTTGGAATAAATCCGGTGAAAGGGGGATCCCAGAGAAAAATTATATTGTGACTGTGGAAGCAGGCAGGATGATATGTAAAAGCGAATAAGGAGCAGAGTATATGGTAGTAGGAGCGTCGGTCGTCGGGTGTACGGAGCTTTTTTAAAAGTTTTTTTTATGAGAAAACTACCATTTGCTATTGAGTACTGTGTGCACACACGCCTTGCTCATTATTTCAAGGGATAAATTAATTTGAGGAGGAGGAAAGGCAAAGAAAAAGAAAGAAAAGGCACAAGATTATTTTACAGCGAGGAGGGGAACTGAAAGAAAAAAGTTGGGCCATAGGCTTGCAATATTGTTGTTATGTGATGTGTACACATAGCGGCCTTTCATGTGTCTTAAGGTTGCATTTTTGTTTTTCCTGAGCAAGGCAAGGTAAAGTTCTCAGGCACACATGTTGTTCCCCTTGTATTTCTCGTCTGGTGATTTGATCTTTCAGTTGAATGTGTATGACACTTGGTGTAGAACAACAGCGGGAGCAGCAAGTGCTTTTGTTCAGGTTATTATAGAAATTTAGACTTTTTACAGTATTTTGTGTATCTGACGACAAGAAGGACATCATATCATGACGTTCGTGTCATGAGTCGTGGCATGTCACTGACTGAATGTTGAATGTATACTTTAAGAGCTCTCGACTGATGTTGTTGGTATATTTACTTATTGGTCCGTACAAACAAGATATTTATTTTTTGAACTACCGTGTCGTAAAAGAAAGTCATTGTATCATAATTTTGCCGATGGTATGGTGTCACCTGTGTTTGGTGGGAAAGGGGTAAAAGTATACAAAAAGGGAACCGGCTGCTTGTAAAAGTTAAAGATAAAAGAATAGATGATGATCCTTTTAGTTCATATCGATCAGTAAAAGTATTGTATTGTAATTATCCTGACCATGCACCAGCGGAAAATTGTCAAAGTCAAAGGGAAAGTATCTAAACTGTTTCCGTCCGGTGTACTTTAGTGCTTGGTTTTTATATATTTCCAAGAAGAATGTTTACATTTTTTCTAAGGAGGAAACGGAGAAGGTATTGGATGCAGAAATTGCAGAAACACGTTCAATAGACTTGTAACAAAAACCGAAAAGATGGGGTCCGGATGACAATGATGACATGGAAGATTACTACCAGGAAATGTCACAGACATGAATGTATGGTAGTGAGTAGAGAGATAAACCTTTGCACTCACTCATTACTTATCGATCAGCCAACTTTTTTATGCTTACGACAGGGGAAAATGTAAAACTATAACCATTTTGTACAAATGTTCATGTAACACAAAAACCAAAAGTGGGATATTTTGGAGTAAAGTAAATTGATATTACACAGCAGCATTCAGCAGGTTGATGGAATGTTTTTAAAAAGAAAAAAAGATGAGAAATGGTAATTATGGAAGAAAAGTTTTAAGTGGAACAATGCGTTCGGGAAACTGTACAAAACAAGATATAAAAACAGTAGAGTTGATGAGAGAACGTGTATTTTATAATATCCCGAAGCAGAAAAGTGGAAAGTACATTTTTTTCCTGGTTTAGTAAATCGAATTGAATGTTGAGCTGATGAAAAAGATGATGATGATAAGTGTATGATTATCCATGTACATTGTCGTTGACAGGCTTTCACTTTCCCATGATGAAGATGAGATGAGAAAGGTGTAGAGTGAAAAGTGTATTTTATCATTTCATCGCTTTTCCATATTTTAAGTAATGTTGTGTCTGTTCGCAATGCATATAATATCTCTTTTCTCACTCATCCAATTCATTTTCGTCTTTTGTTGCTTCAAGGCATTAAAATGGATACAACAGCGTGACACTTTACTTGTCTTGTGTAAAAACATATGCGTTGATACTATACGATACAACTGCTGTATCATTTACCCCAAAATTTACGAAATTGAATGGATGAGAGAGAAAAAAGGTTTTTTCATCCGTTTCAAACTTTTTTCCAGAGTAAAAGTTCCATAATATCGTCATCAGGTGGTATAGTGGTTAAAGTGAACGATGGGAAAAGCAGTGGATGCGATGCATGTATGTCTACATTGCCATAGCGGTAAAATATCTAGTGATGACGGATGAATGAAAAGGAAACATGAAGGTAGCTCACACGGGGCTTAAAGGAGATGTTTAAAAAGTTTCACATTTTGTGTGTCCTCTCATCTCATCCATCCCATCTCTCGAATACAACCAAATCATTATAAACATGATAATCATTAGGGAAAATGATATCAGGGCAGAAAAGAAGAACATGAGATGTACATTCATACGTGCAGCATGCGTGTATAGTATTTTTTTTTACGTAAGTACAACATCGCATGTTGCTGCTTGTTATTCTGGAGCAAAGTTTGTTCGTTCGTTCCTGATCCCACAAAAACTATGAATTGTTTTTATATAAGCCCACTTGAAAACCACAAGTTTATTTATTCCGAAAACTGTAGCGTACATTGTTGTCCTTTAATTTTCCCGGATCATAATATCGCCGCCACCGCCATCATCATCTCATCTCCTTTTTTCATAACATGTAATGAAATAAAAATATAACAAAACTTGTATTGTCTTGCATAGAATCCGGGTACCCGCATAAATTTCTGGTATTTTATTTCAAATTCACGTACAGTGTGTTTTTATAATGCCATTCAGTGAAGTACCTTCAAGGCATACTTTTTCCTTAATGCAAAAATTCATGTTTTATCTCTTCAACAACTTTGTTAAATATGAAATAAGTTTGAACCACACGTTGGTTATTACCCACTTTGTTTTTTTTGTCTGATTGCCAGAAATATAGACCACCATCATTACTAGTAAAAATACCACCATCACATATCGCTCCACTGTCGTTACTCCCTTGTCATGATGATCATCCTACAAAATTCATCTTCTTAGATTGAAATGAAATCATGTTGGCTATTATTCATCATGCCATATCCTTATTATGACGTTAGTTTTTTTTTGAAGAGGTTGTGTTTTTTTCATATTTTAAGACCAAATTTTCTCAAGTAAAGTGTATCACTACATGAAATATGAATGTACATTTTTATAATCATCATAATAAGTATGTATAGGTGTATAAACACAAGAAGGAGAAATATCACAAAAAAGAGAACCTGTCATCATCATCCATTTTCCCCATAGATTTTCAAGTGAATCCACCAATCCCTAAGCCACTGTACATGTAAAAAAGCAGATGACAGGCAGCAAGAACACTTGTTTTGGCATGTCATCAACATTACCCAAGAAGAAAAGGTGTTTAGGTTTTTTAGGTTTACGGTTTACCATTCAAGAGTAATACTCTGAAAAGATTATATTTTATGATGTATGTACATTCACCAAGGAAAGACATATTATCTAGTTTTTATTTACGTGTGTGGTTTCTTTTGATTTGAGGGTGGTGGTGGTCGATATGATGTGACAGTTGTAAAAAAAAGAAAACTGATTTGCATTGCCCTCACACATACAGTAAATAAAAGAGGGAAAGTCCTTTTATTCTTTTGTGCACTTCTGTTTACTACTTGTATTTTATCATTATTTGTAAATTGTGTGTAAAGTGTGAAGAAAACACAAAGAGAAAAAGGATGTAAGTGAAAGGTATAGGTGTTACGCTTCACAAAGGCACAGCAGGTAAAATTTTCACTAAGGGAAAGGGGAAATAGAAAAAGAACTGTCGTGTGTCACCTTCTCGAAATAATATTTTGAAATACGTGCATACATAGGTACATACTTTCTGCGTTTTTATTTGAATAGCATGTCATTTTCATGTGTAGTTCATAAAAGTGTAAGCATATAATACACCTGGAATTCAATATTGGTATAAATGATTACATGTCACCAAATGCAATATTTTAATACGCAATTTTAATTACGACGCATTTAAAATACTCACATGTTTAGCTGAAAATGTTGATTTACTTTCTTGAAGCGGTCCTCTTGTAAATTTCCAGGTAAAATTTGAAATAAGTCAGGTGAGTAGATATGCACTGGGTGTTCTATAGCTAGTGTGCATCTGTTACAGACAAGCTATGCTCTCCAAAACACGATATTTTGTTGTACCTGTCTACTTATATTTGGAAATAGGTTCCACTTTGATTTACTAACTGTGAGAGTGGTTTTCCTGACATTGACTTAGGACTACACAAAATTGTGTAAGAAAAGGAGCCTATATAAAGACGCAGTAGTGTCTGTCTCTTTGAAGGGTTGAAAAAGAGTAAATATTTTTGATGCTGTACTTGTAATCTGTATGTACGCTCATTCTCTGGTCTGCTTTTTATTTTAGCGTCTGTTTCTGATTGCTTCCTTCTTTCTGTGTTTCTTGTAACTCAGTCACTTCTCGATTTTTTGGCTGGCGATGGCAGTGACTAACTAAAGCGGTTCTCCAGAGACGGTACATGCCTCCTGGAATATCCATTATTATAGTCGATAGTGAATCACTCCTATTAGACCTATTAGGTTTAGTAATAAAGCATACCCTGAAAAGGACACAACTTAAAAAATGCGGCAAAGACTTGACTTGATAGTCAGACTTTTCCAAAAACAACCTGAGCTTATGAGAATGACAAGGGGATGGTCATGAAATGTTGGAAAATTCATTTTCATTCTGAGAAGAAAAATATGTAAAAGAATGACTTGACTTGATTGTGACTGATTTTGAAGCTGTGAGCCCAGACAGTGGAGTTGCGTAAGGTCTACTTCTACTTGACCGTTTAATTTTTATTTTTAACGGAACGTTTTGGTATGCGCATGTATCCATCTTATAAAAACATAATAGATGTGTATAATAGTTGCTTGTTGCAGAGAGAGAAGGTTAGAGAGATGAGTATAGTTAAATTCATGTTCTGCAGATGACACACCAAGATCGTTTCATTTGTCAGTCAGCAACAGACACTCTTTTTACTCCACGAAAGAGAGAGAAGGCCAGATTGGATATTATGGTTTGCTGTTTTTGGTAGTGTTGTTGGTTGTTGGATGGATGGAGAAAAAAAGAAGTCAAGTGCTCCCATATCCTTTCTCTCTCTCTCTCTTGCTCACTCTCCATCTCCTTCAAAAACAGACGTGGTGGTTCTTCTAGAGCGCTGGTTATTGGTATACATAGTTTGCAGGGTATTCAGCATGACAGCCTGTTCTGTTCTCTGGTAGCTAATAATATTCTGTTTTTCGCTTGTTGTACAAGACGAACAGATTGATGATTTTTATGAGCCGAGAGTCATGTTCTATCAGTGGTGGTGATGATGGTGGTGTAATCTAAACCAGTCTGATTTTTCTACTGCGTAGCGGAAATATATATTGATATCGGAAAAATACTGCAAGATGACGATGATAAGTATTTAACCAAATTGGGTCATTATTGGCTCGTCAGTTTAATAATATAATACATTAGTACAAGAGTAAAGTAGCTGGATATTTTTTGCAAGAATAAAAGCCATTATGATATGAAACTTGTGTGAAGTACAAAAAACTGGATAAATTGAACAAAGTTGTCATTGAACATCAGATTAGGACAGCTAAACCATCAAAGAGCAAAGAAGGACAACAGTTTGTAAATTGATCTAGATATATGCGTGTTTTTATGTATGCATTGAGCACGTGCGTTTATCCTCATCAGAAAGTCAGCACAGCAGCATTAAAAAATATTAATAAATTCTGCAACAGACAACAAATGACATGGAGATTTTGTGTAATATTTATGCAAACTATTGCAAACATATAGACAAGCTGTTTTTTTTTGTTATTGGCTCGTGCTGATCTGATCATCATCATCCTCTCCTCAGAGATCATGCTACTATGTTACATGTCATATGGCCGTGTGTGTTATTTAGCGTGACAGATGGCAAACTAGAATGAAACGAGACAAACGCAATAGTAGAACAGCAGCAGCACAACAGAAAGATGAGATAAGCATTTAGGATATTAGCCAAAGCAAGCAAGATGTTTAGAAGTGCAAATGTAAACGATTCAATTTAGCTTCTGGTCTTCTTGGTATGGATTTTGATGGATTAAAAAATTGGACGCTTTGCTGTCCTGTTCCTGTATGTTGTACATGATACGTCTCTATATAGAATACATGTATGTATGTATGTATATGCACATCTTAGTAAGCATATGTAATAAAAAGCTAACGACCTGGACTCATTCGCGAAATCTTTTCTAAAAAAGTAGTAATTTCATTTATCCCAAAACATAAGGAGATTTTCCATTAAAATCATAGTTTTCCAAGAACGTTCCCTCCTCTCGTGGGAAATTAGTGAGCGTGGAATTGAAAAATTATGAAAGAATTCAATGTGCCTATTTTTTACCTACATGGTTTAATTCTTTTCCCTGATTGATGAAAAGTGATGGATAAAGTTTCGCATCCAGATTTTTTTGTCCAATTTTCTAGGCCCAATGCTTAGAATATAAAATGTATCTCCTTTTTACTGTGATGATAGGCTAGGCCATCAGTTTGATTGCATTTTTATTTGTGTATATGCCACAAATATCATTTTGTACAAAAGAATATATTTTTGTAGCAACAGATAACGAACTAGAGTACAGTCCAAGAAAACCAACAGACGCAGACGGACGCCCACCTGACACTGATAACGAGCATCAATTATTTTCTAGTTATCCCTTTCTCCATCCGTAATGTACACATGGATTATGATTTCCTTGAAACAAATCATAAAAAGTTGTATCTACAATTGTACATGGTAGAAAACAAAGCAAAACAAAATAACGTGGGATTTTTTTCTTATAATGATAATATGATTTTGAGAAAAGGAAAATGCAATGCGATGCGACTACAATTTTTTTTCTCACAAGGTAGCCTTGTTCCTTATATTCACCAGCCAAGTTTCATTTTCTCCCAATATACCGGCTTTTTTAGATCTGCCAGATCTAAAACCTGCATTACTTACTTACTTTTTCGGGTAAGAAGAGAAGCTTCCATGCATTCACGTATAGTATAGATGTATATCAGAAAACCATGAAGAGTGAGAGAAAGAGAGTGCCTATGTGTGCGGAATTGAATGGCACATCTGGAAAAGTCTGATGGTAAAATGCCAGATGTGATCCATCTCTTTTTTCGGCTGTACTCCTCTCTTTTCTATACTCATCCCGTCATCCCGCCTGAGAGAATGCATTCGACAGCTTGCTATCATTGTAAAACTGCCTTCTTCATCCACCACCACCACTGCTGCTGTTGAAAGGAAAACAGAGGATTTACTTTTTCCACTACCACCACCACCGTAGTTTTTTTTGGTTGTTTTTATATCACACGAGGACACATTCATAAAAATACACTTTTTCCAATTCCGGTTCTTATGAATGTTTCCCTAAATACAGAATAATATGAACATACCATGTACTATTTTTTCTGGTATTTCCCATTTCTCTATTTTATCTTATGGACTATGTGGACATTAGCAAACAGACGGTTGTAGGCAATGGAAGCTCCATAAATGAAGAACAAATGGCATGTTATTTTGATAATGTATGGATGTCCTCGTAGTGACCTTTGACGTGTGTATGGTTGTAGTAGTTAGTGATGATGTACAACTTGTGTCGCATTGCCCCAGATCACATAGCCTTAAGCCTTTTTTGCTTATGTTGTACAGGTACGGGTGCAATATGATGGATTTGACCATTGCATAGACGTTATACGACTAAAGACAAACTTTTCATATCCGTTTTAAAACTTTTCTTCGAATTTTGTATGTATTTTTGTATTGTAATATTTGAAAGAAAATGCACAACATAAACATAAATGTCTATTATTGTCTATCCGCCTTTAGCATAAATGTAGAATTTATGGGCTAATTTTCTATACTGTCATCATCATTTTTATTGCATTCAGTAATTTCTACCTGATTGTGATTTTATTTTATCCATTTCACCTTCACTAGTTATTTGCTCCTGCTGCTGGTGTACTTCTCTGGGACAGAATTTTGAGAAAGAATTCATTGAAACGAAAAAGTTGGAAATAGGAGCAGGTGTCAATGTCATTTTGAAACTATTTATTATAACTACCAACCATACGACAAATTACAAATTTTCCAAGAGAAACTCTGTGTCGCATGAATTGAAATGCATGGAAAAAAGGGAATTCATGCAGTCTTATTGTTTGTTTTGCTACTGGCTAGTTGAGTCGAGTCTAGTCGTGAGAACTTGAGCAACCTGCTTCTCTCTCACTTGTTCCGTTTTTTTGGCCATTGCATTTTACTACTGTGCAAAAATGTACAGGGAAACTACCAATCGTCTTCACCATCATCATGATCATGATTGCATGGGACACAGACTGTAAAAAATAAATAGAGAAAAGTACAATTTTATTTGAAAGTTTCTGCTGTGTTATTATTATTATGAATAAAAGGAGGAATGTCAATAATGGACAACGTGACAAAAAAATTGGTTGATAGCAACAGCAGCAGAGAAACTTGTGTGTTACCTTTCCCTTTTGGCATATTCCTCAAGTTTTGTCGTTTTTCACAATAGTATGCTGGGTTGGGTGGGTGGAACCATTCACATGGGATGAGTGACATGATTTTTTCACTTTAAAAGATATGGTGCTGTATGAATTTATGATAAGAATAGTGGACGGCCCCGCATCTGTGAGAAAATAGAAATCTGCTGCTGGATTTTAAGGTGAAGACAAAAGATAAAAATTATGAGATTGGCCGTGGCACAAGAAGGCTACTAACTTTTGTTGGTTTCTCTGTGAGAAAAAGTGAAAAGAGTTAAAGGGAGAATGTACTGAAGCCATAAAAATTGGAAAGTCGAGGAAAAGGGCACTCATCAACATTTGTGCACTACACTGAGCCCAGTGCAGTGCAAAAGAAAAGATCATAATAATAGGCTGGCAGACAAATAACAAAAAGTATATATAAAATGGCAATATGCTTCTTATAATTTGGAACAGATGTTTTAAATTAAAGATCTCCTTTGCAAATGGCACATTAAAAATGTTTTGTTTGGTTTGCTGTGTGTGCTGTTCTTGATGGTGAAAATAGATGATGGAATTATGCCGTCTGCATCTGCTTGCATTGCATATTATATTGTTTTTTTGGAATGTTTGTCTTTTGGCCTGGTCGGCTGAAATATGCCAACAAAATCTGCTGCTCCTGTTATAGCTATTATAACGTTTTTCAGCTCATGACTTTGCACCCAGAAGAATGCCTTTTTGGAATATGGAAAGGGGAAAATAGCTTTTTGTTTGAATGAATGTCGATTTATTAAAATGAGAATGACGATGTAACGTAACGTTATAGCTGGCGACTAACTCAAGTGTGGAGCCAATGATGATCATGATGATGTTTGATGTTAATGTGGATTTGAAGCTTGAAATATGGTTATTGTTTTTTCCCTTTAATTAGCCTGTGAGAAAAAATTCTTAATTGTGCAATTAAATTGCTTATCTACATTGTTGGCGAAGAGGTGGAATTTTCTAATGCATATAAAATTTTTATGTGGTACATGATCTTTCCCTTTTTAAATTACAGGTCTGGGAAAGGAGAGTTCTCACCACCCATTACACCATCATCCGCATCATCATTCCCATCATCCTCATTCTCGTGACAACTCCAAAGGAGGTGGCAGTAGTGGCGGTGGTGGTGGTCTAGGTATCATTGCACCAGGATCACCATCTTCCCCACCAAGCAAAAGTAGTAACAGCAGTAGTGCAAGTAGCAACAGTGGTGGAGGAGGAAGAGGTGAACATAGTCAGTACGGTCGAGATAGCAGTGCAGGAGCTTTAAACATGTCATCATCTGGTGGAGGGACAGTGTCACCTCCAGTGAATGGGAGCATTACACCTGGTGCTGTCGTTGGTGGTGGAAGTGGAAGTAGGGAGCTATCATCAGCAGGTAACAACGCCATTGTGGCTACAACAACTAGCAGTGGTGGTGGAGGTGGAACTACGAGAACGCCATCATCATCATCTTCCTCTAATAGCTCCAATAATTCTGGCTCATCAAGTGAGTGTTGTTGTGCTTCCATGCTAGCTTTTACATAAGAAAATTTGTAATGTGTAAAACCAACTCCCTGTTACTTTTACGTATACCATATACCATCTCCCTTTTTTATCATTTTTATTAATACGAGGAAAAGGTGAATTAGTGTGAGCGCAGGTGTGTTGGATGATGATGATGGAGCTTTTTTGATGAAGTTGATGGCTTTGGTCTTTTTATAATGTTCGTTTGTTTTTCTTATATACATTTGCTCCTTTTATGGATTGTCTTGCAGATGGAATGAATCCTGGTGCGAGTTTACGGCACATCCTCAAGATTAAGAGGTTCCTTGGTACTTTACTTCATTTTGGTTGTGAGATCAGTCATGATGTGGGGGAGCGCGTGAGGAACCTTGTATTCAACCTTGTGGTAAGTTTATAAAAAATGTAATATCTCTATATATACACTTTTTAACAACAGCACCTGATGTGACGGTTGTGGTAGAGTTATTAAAAGTTAATGATTGTAATTAATTTTTTTGCTTAATATTTTTAATTAAACTTTTTATCCTTCTTCAAAGAACAAGGAAGAAAAAAACGCAACATGCATAATTGCTAAAGCTAATATTTTGTTATCTATCTTGGTAATATCCATATAGAGCGGCCATTTAAGCATTGAAGAGTTCCACCATTCCCTGCAGGAGGTTACCTCGTTTCCGTTAAGACCCTTTGTGCTCCCATTTCTCCGTGCACACCTGCCCATTCTCCAGAGAGAAGTTAGTCATTTGGCACGCCTGTCAAAACAGGTAATGTACATACATACATATATATAAGCATAAAATAGCATTTCAGTAAACAAATAGCACGAATGCCTTCAAATGAGCAAATATTAATTTTTTCATCGTCACATTTTTTTTTGTTCTTTTGAACAGACCCCATTGAGCTACATCCAAAGTCACGAGCACGCCATAATCGACACAGGCTCGTCACCTGGAGAGCCCTGCGACATATTTCACTCGGAAGCTAGTGACATGAGTGGAGGCAACGGTGGAGGAGGACTTTCCAGTGGAAAACGGAAATTACCTGATAGGTACATAATTGAGAGAAAAGATAATATTTTTTTAGAGAAAATGAAATAAAGTTGAGCCATGTTGCATTTGTCCTTTGTGTGCCACCAGCATAGCAAAACTACACTGCATGCATACCATACCGTACACCGCCACCACCAAAGTTGTCAACTTTCTTGAGTTTAATTTTAAAACAGAATAAATCCAAAAATATATAATCTGTGTGTGCCCTCAGTGTGCAATGCACTCTTTTCCTTCTGTACACATGTGGTCTCCTCTCTCACACAAAGAACCAAATAGAGAGGAGGAGGAGGTGGATTGAAAAAAGTTAGCAAAAAAACCTTGTCATGTTACATGAGTCTCTAAGCCATATCGAAAGAAAAAGTAAACGAACACATGTACGCACATGGTGTGATGCTATGCTTTTATGCCTTGCTGTTACTTTGCTACATATACAGACAGAAGATATGTCTTTTTAGTAATAAGCCAAAATCCACCAAAAAAATAAAATGAGAGAGAGAGATGAATAACGATATTTTGCCAGCTGGCTTCTTTTTCTTCGTCTCTCACTCTCACCCATCTCTTTTTTCCACTATGCATATTACTCTTATAAAATTGTGGCAAAGCTCTTCCCTTTTTCGCCTCTCTCTCGTTTCGTTTCTGGTGGTTCTGGCGTGGGTGATTGTAAGTAAACCGACAGTTGCAACTGTTGGGCTCATACGGTCTTCCCGATTGATATTGACCATCTGCGCTCCTCCAGCCAGCCAAATTGAGAGAGAGCTGAACAAAGTCACAAGAAGAATCTTATCGTGATAGCATATCTTTCTCTCTCTCGCTTCAAAACAGCACAGCGCTCTTCCCTTTTTTTATAATTATTATTACGACGAATAAACTGCAAGCATGTATGCAGCAGGTACACACACAAGCAGACATAATAAGCAGTTGTGCAGTTTTTTTTTCTTTTGGTGATGGCAAACAAGCAGCTTAAGCTTTTCCTGTTTTTTATGTATGCTCTACTTTTAATATACATTGCAAAGCAAAGGGAACGAACGCAACGTCAAAACCAAACTCGTCGAATAATTTTATGAAATGAGGGAGGAAAAAGAGGACTTATGGTGCTCTGGAGTGGAGTTAAAGGAGGAGCAGGGGAGGTAGCAGCTTGCACCAAACCTCGTTTCTCATTTATGCCATTTCATAATATTGCAAGACGGAAAGGAAAAGAAGGAGAAAAAACTTTAAGAGCATTTTTTTCTTCTTCTTCCATCCTTTCTCCTTCACTTGTTCTGGCGATGGTGGTGTGGAGTGGAAGTGGTGTTGAGGCTCAGCTGGCTTGGCTTTCTTCCTGGGAAAAAAAGGAAATGTGCTTTTATGTATGAATGTACTATGAGTGGTGTGTGCATGCATGTGTCATCATAATCACAAGTGGTACTGGTATCCTGGAGTAGAAGATATCTAAAAATGGATGGTCGTGGAATGGTATGGTATGGTATACAAAGGACAGCGACGGCAACGGCAACAGAAGTAAAAAAAGTTTTGATGTGACACACATACATATATATTTTAAAAAGAAAAAGTGCTCTCACGCTGCTACAGCTTTTGTGCATGATTGTGTGTGTGTCTGTAGTTAAAATTAACGAGCAAAACCCAATTTACTTTATTACATGACGACATGCATTTTTTACAATGAACTTTTTTCCCTGTATTTTAAATAAAGCTTGTATGAAAATGGCGAGGTAGCTAGTGAACCTGGCTATACGTCAACACCCAAGCGACATCATGGCAGTGGTGGATTTTTCTCTCCTCCTTTTTTCATTTCATCCTCTGTGGCAGCGACATCTGCGGCAGCAATGACAGCCGCCGAGTTTCGTGAATACTACGCTTCCGCAGCAGCCGCCGCAGGGTATCCTCTTTGTAACAGTGCGAATAACAGTGGAAGTAGTGGCGGAACAGTGTCCAGTCAGTCACATCATGGAACCCCGCACGCCACTTCTGGTGGTGGTGGAGGGGGCGGAGGTAGCGGAGGAGGTAGTCACAATGTTAATCATGAATCAGTTAGCACCCCGTCTGGGGCTGGATCATCTTCAAATGGTTTGCATATGATGCCCAAAGGTCCTGAAGATGAGTGGAAGAATATTCATGTCATGCTGAACTGCATACTAAGCATGGTGGAGAAAACTAAGAGGGCCTTGTCCATTCTTCAAAACCGAACATTTCAACAGCAGCAGGAACAAGCTGCTGCGGCAGCAGCCGTAGGCGATCCCAGCGCCAACTCTTCCTCTTGGCTGCGTCGACCCCCAATATTCCCCACGGTGGAAACAAGTGAGGAGCTGAAACGACAAACCAGTGAAATGATCGCCCAAGCGCTAAGGGCCACAGAAGATCGTATTTCTGAAGTGAAACGTCGTGCAGGTAAGAAAAATAAAAACATGCTAAAAACTAAACTGAAAACTTTCCATTTTAAGTCGTACAAATAAATTAAGCTTCTTTTCTCTTTTTAAAACTCTACAACTTATTTACACTATTTTCTTCATGCATATTTATTTATTGTTATTTTTCCTTTTCTGAGAGAAAGATGAATGAGAATGTATGTATACTTTGTATATACTATTTTCTTTTCCTTTTTGTTGTGGGAAAATTAACACGTGCTTATTTACATTCTCTCTCTTATTCATTCTTTTTTCCTGTTGGACTGGTTGGTTGGTTGGTGAGCATGAATAGAAAATAGGGAAAACACGAGAGAAAGAAGAGAAAAAGAGTAAATCAGCTTGTGAATGTGCGCATTGGTTAGGCTTCTTTCTCTTTTCTTTCTAAATCTTTGTTTACACAGGTATCACCTTGATGAATGCTTATGTATCGTGTGAGGTAGAGGTAGCTAGTCTCCATAAAAGATTATATTATATGGCATGGCTTAGAGGTGGAAGAGAGAGAGAGAGAATTGAATATTATGAAAAATTTATAAAGAATCCGCCGACGCCGACTACTTCAGGATAAGAGAGAGAGAATGAGAGGCACACCTGTGTGTGTTCCCTCTGCCACTATTATGCTTTTTGATGATGATACAACAATGCGGAAACTAACAAAACACAATGAAAATTCGTAGAAAATGGAGAAAGTTTTCCCTTCTTTCTTCCATTTCTAGTTTATAGCATTATACCTCTTTGTAGTCAAAAATGTTATCCAAATATTCAACTAAACACCTGCAGCTTCTTTATGCAAGTTGAAAAATTAAAATGAATGGAATATAATGGAAATGAGTAAGACGATAATGTCATAATGCCCATCATTCACTTTTTGTCGCTTTCAATAACAGTTTTACTCTGTAAAGTGGCATATGGCTTGGCAGAGGGTGAAGATTAAATGGTTGAAATTGTTGAAAAATTAGTGTGATATAATTTGAAGAAAGTTTTCTAAATGCTCGTTTTAATTTGTATTTGTAGAGGAAGCCGTACAGGAAGTAAAACGTCAAGCTTTAGCTGAATTAAAACGGGCTGTTGCCTCAGCGGAAGCCAGAGCATGTGAAGCAGTGGCCGCAGAAAGGGCTCGTCTGGACAGATTTTTGATGGAGGGTGCGGCAGCGGCAGTAACGGCCCCTTCTTCAGTATCGGCTCTTGTTGGAGCTGGACAAGCAAGCCGCAGAGCACCTGCTGGAGAAATAGGGACTCCTTTAATTGTTGGATCCGGAGTTGACCCAGAGGTAGGTTAAACAAAAAAGGCGTGAAAAAAAGTTTAGCCGGAGATTTGTCGAGTTTTGTGAAGCCTGATGGAAATGATTATGATGATTACTTCTTCTAAGAGAAAGTTTTTTTTTTCTTTCTTTTTTCTACCGAAAAAACAGGCATGTTGGAACTGTGGCAGGAAAGCTCATGAAACCTGTAGCGGTTGTAATATGGCACGCTATTGTAGCTCATTTTGTCAGCACAAAGACTGGGAGAATCATCACACTGTGTGTGGACGTGTGGCTGTGGCTACTACCACTTCATCAACATCATCCGCTCCAACTAATTCAGCGGCTACTGTGGAGCAACAAAGAGAAAGGGAAAGGGCAGCAGCAAATTCCAGCAGTGGTGGTGGTGGAGGTAGCGGTGGTACTAGTAGTAGTTCTGGTGGTGGTGGAGCGGTACCGGAAACGAAAAGTTCTTTACATCATCATCATTCTCATCATCACCTCAGGGAAAATAGTAATTCACCGCCTAGCAGCAATCCAAATGGGAATGGTAGTGGGGGTGCCAGTAGTAGCGTTGTGGTAAGGAACTCATCCCCTAGGGATGATAATCACTCACCTGGATCAACCAATTGAATAATGGAGAGTTTAGTTTTAGCTGTACTTCTTATATTATCTGCACGATGGAATAGGGAAAGAGATAGAAATATGAAGGGTAGAATGTGAAGGATCGAAAAAGGGGTGACTTGAACATTATGGTCTTCTATTGCTACCATTTTAAGTTATACATTTACTGAGTGCTAAAATTCATAAAAAATAGGATACTTTGAATTGAATGCTATTTATTGTGAACTCAAACAGTATTTCTCACAGTTGTTTTAAAATGAGGCTATAGTAAAATAAGAATGTAGATTAGCGGCATAAGTTAATGTGAAAGTAGATTTTACAAAGAACACATTTTACTCATGTATCATCTAGGATTTATAGGAATTTTTATGGTTAAATGGTGCATATATAAAAATCTCGGTTGTTTACTAAATTAACATGTATGTATTTATATTTAATTGAATTTCAATTTTAAAATTGCACATATCTTTTAGTCACGGTAAGATACTTGGACAATATGTAAAGTTGAATCTTTTGACATTTCTAAAAAATTACTAATTATAGAAATATATGATGTAAATATACTTTAATATATGATTATAATGTTGCAATTAGTTTAACTGATTAAAGTCATTGGGAAAATAAATGTAAAATTCTACTCAGGAAATCTAGTCCTGTTTCTTCTCCAAGTATACAAAGAAAGTTACATAGACTTGTTAGAGTATTTGATGTAGTACACTAATTGTAAGTACATTTATTTCATGCCACTTTAAAAGCCATTTTGATCTTGTTACACTTAAGCAGTCATTTTAAGGTAAGGTAAAGGTGGTGGCGTGGATGGAGAAGACTGAATTGAACTAATGCCCCCAAAAAACTGTACATTCTTTTGTTAAATTGGTTCTGAAAAAACTCCACACCTGAATATCAGCTAAAAAAAAGTTAAAATGCAGTTGTAATTCTGCTGAATTTCACTTTCGCTCTACAATTACCACATTTTTCCAATTAGCTGTACAAATTGTATAATGCTAAATAAATGTAAAGTGTATATATTTCAACTTAAAATGCCAAAGAGTCATGTTATTAATCAGCGAAAAAAAAGAAGTACGATGTATGAGAATGAGAACACATTGTGTTTAACTGTTTAGTAATACAACAACTATTTTAACAGTTTTAAGTACAAACTATCACCGTTTTTGTATTTAATTGTATTGATAAAATAATTTTGAATTTGTCGAGCGTTTTTTTAGTATAATCTTGTTTGTGTGTTAAGTATTGCAAAAAAAACAGCAAATTTTTTTGAGAAATTTTAAACTATAAAAATGGTCATAGCACACTAGTACATCTTATCCATTTGGGTTCATTATGTAGAAAAGTTTACAATAAAATAAAGATATCAAGTATTTTTCAAAACTTAAAAATCTGTTATTCTTTTTCATTTTTTTTCATTTTGAAAGACAGTGCATAATGGAAAGGTAATAAACACCTCCATCTTCTACCTTGATGGCATGCCGTCGACAACTAACTAATATTAGCTATGTTACTACTGTTACTTAAAATGCTTTCACTAAATCGACATTCAAACGCATAATTACCATAAATTCCCCTCAATACACATTATATCAAGCAGTCGCAGTACAAGCAGGAGAAAATTTTCATCAGCACTAATGGGGCGAAGTGATACATTTTTTGATGAAAAGTAAGTGAATTCACACAATGTCGCGTTATAATTTAACACAAGGAAAAGTAGGTGCCGGACGAGGTCCCAGCATTAAATTTGGAACTCCCCAAGCATTTCGCCTAGCAGTCTCCAGAACCCCCACAACCGTCTACTTGCCAGTGCCATTGAACGATGATCCAACAGCAGCACAAAAATCCGAAGCCGAAACTCTTCGTTCTCGACTACTCTGCTTTCCAAACCCAGGTCAGTACATGGACAACTTGCAAAGCTCATTACCAGATGGGAACTATCGGGTTAGGTATGTCCCAATCGTGGAGGACCTGAGCGATGATGATGAACAAAGTATGGATACTGATTTCAATGGAAATGGGGTTGAAAACCCCGAATTACAGATGATGGATTTAGGCTTGCAATGCAATAGCGTCATGGCTAGCCCAAAGGCCACGCCCTTTCCACAAAATTTTGGCTCTACCCCACCCCCGCCTCCTCCGCCAACCCCGTCTGGCACTTATGATTTAGTTCATCCCCCATCCGCACGTCCCTTAACTTACGGCATGCTAATTGTTGTCGAGCTTGTTGTAAGTTTTGAATTAGTTTTTTTTGGATTTAATTTATGACCATATCATATCTACTTCATTTTAATGACATAAATTGTCACTACTTTCAGCTGAGCGGATTAAATCCACATAAGCTTATAATAGAAAGTCCTTTAAAACCAATTAAGACGTAATTAAAAATATTCCACTATTGAAAAAAAAATTATTTGTTGGGAAGCCTAGAACTTAATCCTTTTGTTTTTGCAGGGTCCCAAACCCACAACCAGTTCCAGCAGCCCAAGAAGAGAAGATCCATAAAATATACAAGAGAAACTTGGAAGTGTTAAAAAAAGAGCAGTGGTTGGATGACACAGTAAGCAAATTGCATACACCCCTATGAATTTTTATAGACAAATTGTCTAGTATAAAAGCTTAACTGCTTGAATATTTTTTTTTTTGGGTCAAAGGTTGTAGAATTCTACCTGTATTTAATTACAGCCCGGAACAGCAAGAACCCAGAATTCTACCCATCAGTGTACAAATTTGGTTGTGAATTTTATCCGCTTTTGGCAACTACTGGAGGACTTGTAAAGGTTGAAAAGGCTGCGGAGGGGGTGAGTTATCCTAGCTCTACTTAATAATTAATAATCAATTTGATTACTATTTAACTAAGTTTTTCCCCGCGTTTTAGGCAAATATCTTCGCTTTTGACTTGGTCTACTTTCCAGTCTGCATGAGTGATCACTGGATACTAGTGGTTCTCGACAATCGATCAAAGAAGATTACTGCGTATAACTCCTTAAAAAGCTCACCGGTGAAGCTGATCTGCAACAATATTATACGCTACCTGGTACATGAGTACAGGAGACGCAACAATGGAAATGATCCCACTGAAAAATGGGAAAGGATCACTAATGAAGATAACGACAAGGTAAAAAAGCCTGTATATTTTTTAGTTCTTCCTTTTTCGGAACATTTTAAAAGAGTCATTTCATTTCATTTTTTTTTTGTTTTCTCCTTCTTCCTCAGATACCTCAGCAAGAGAATCCCTTCGACTGTGGAGTATTCCTTCTGCAATTTGCAGAATACTTGAGCCGAGACGAAGCTTTTGACTTCAGTCAAATCCATATGGATTACTTTCGGATGAAATGTTGTTATGAAATCATTTCAGGAAAACTTATTACCCAGTAAAAGAAATGTTACATACATACCTGTCAATTATATAACTGTTGTAAAGATATTATGTATGGTAAATTACCAATTTATATGAATGCTCTCTAAATAAAAAATGAAACGACAAGCTCATTGAATTTTTCAATCGTCATAAAAAATGTAAATGCACTCATCCACCCATCCCATCAGTTTGTAAACTGACATGGCGTCAATTCGCCGGTTTCATGTGAATGTCATAGAAACTTGCAAAATGCACTGCGGTTTCCAATACACCTGTTTATTTTTTGACAGAACAAAAAATGAATTTGAAATGCTGCTAGTTCCTAGACTCAACTTCCATTTTACTTCCATCCTCAAAGCTCCCGAAAAATATCCCAACCAATTCGCTCCGCCGTGGTCCTACTGACTGTTTATTCTCAAGAAGCCAGGTCACTTGCAGTTTTCCAGTGAAGCGTTCCTTCTCCAGTGTCTCCAGAAAAGATGGCGAAATGTGTTTGTCCCCCTCCGAAGAAAGGCGCAGCAAAACCGAAAGCCAAGCCGAAAGCCAAGCCCGCAAAGTCAAAGGCAGCAAAGCCAACTGCACCAAAGCCAAAGGCAGCAAAGCCAAAGAACCCAGGAGGAGGTAAGAAGCCCCTGAAGAACATCGCGAAGAAGGGTATCGAAAAAAAGAAAGGGAAACGCCATGGACATCCCGCAAACATGTTCATTTTATACTTTCTTGACATGTACCGGCAATATGGAGGGAACATGTACTGCGTCGCGAAAGAGTGTGGGAGGAGGTGGCGAGAGGGAATCGTTTCCGATGCTGACAAGGCCAAATACAAAAGAGCCTACTGCGCCATGTGCAAGAACTGCAAGAGCTGTCAAACTTCCAAGAAGAAGTAAGCTGCCAAAGGAGGATAATCATTTGACGACCGGACCACCACACAACAATGTATATTTCAATTAAAAAATGCCGTAAACTCATACATTAAACTTAACCACTACCTCACATCAAGTCAAAATTTCTATCAAAATGATAATGAATAAAATCAAAAACCTTTTTTTGTACTGTAATAACTCATTGTGTTCAAAATTTCAAAGTTATTCTTTAGTTTTAATTGTAGATTTAATTAGATATTTAAGTGAAGTATAAAAATAACTTTTCATAAGAATTTTCACTAAGAAAGCATAACTTCATAAAATTCATCAAAATGCAACAAAGACTCATGCATACTCATACTAAAGATCTTGATGCCCCTCAAACATAAAACCATTTTGGCACCATTGCATCTGTCCCGGTGTTCTGTGAAGTGTTGAACAATAGTGTTTAGAACGATTTTTGTTTACTTCTTTCATCTCTCATTCATCCGTGCATCTGATTGCATTTAAGATTTAATTTTGTACTGATTATTTAACTAGTTTACTAAGATAATTATAATCTGAAGAAAAAATGAAAATGCCTGTGACTAGAGACGTGTTATCATCTCCCTCCTCATATTATCGTCAAACGCCTCCGCAACAGCAGCAGCAGCAGCATCATCCAATGTATCACGTACCAACTCCCCCGAGAGGGGTGGTGTCATCCTCCTCAAGTGGAGTATTGATGAGCAGTCGGATGGGTCATCAACCTCCGAATCTACCCGGTGGTGGTGGTCTTTATAGCATGTCAGATTTACCTTCTCCTCCGAGCTCCTTCCACATGTCTATGTCTGCAATTGATGCATCCACTCCAACGAACATGAGTATGCGAGGAGGTCCAGGTGGATTTCCACCTCATTTAATGAGAGGTGGTATGGGTGGGGGGATGGGGGGCGATGGAGCTAGTATTCGGGATTTGAATAATTACTTACCTGTGCATAAAGTTAAGTTGGAGGAGTATCCGAAGAGATTGTTCACGGTGGAGAATACAGTGACAAGGGAGACCATTGTGGTTTTGACTTGCAGCTCTGTAATTAAGTTTTACATTTTGAAAATTAAGGTGAGACCCTAATCATGATATATGGTAAACGCATGTGTCAAAAATGAAGTCAAGTTAGTCGTTGTTATAAATAGTTTGGTTTTTATGTTCGTTTTTTAGGATGACGTGAAGACAGCTTCGGAAAAGTTTGAGTTTGTCGAGTTCCACAAACTTGAAATCACTCCACATGACCTAGAAGCTTTTGTGATCAGCCAAAATTGCTCCATTACACTAATCCCTTTCAAATTAACTTACGCTTTGTCTCTCAGGGGTAGAAAGTCGGTATTTGTTTATGATCAAGGCGAGTCTAACCAAATTCCGAGTTCGTTAAGGGTCGAGGATGATAATAATGAGGTACTTATTACAACTAGGTTAATGAATAAGTTAATATTCTTTCATTAATTAGGGTGCAAAAATTACCATTTTGTTTCTTGAACAGTTAATTGAGCTGGATCACGATTACCCTGTAACTCACCTTGCCCTTGACGCTGAGAAAGAATACTTGGCTAGTATTCAGGAATTGGGTCAAATTGTCGTTTGGGATATCGCTACAAAAAATACGCTCGCCACGTTCCATATTCCAAATCAAGGCGTCTACATTTCATTCCACCGAAGTGAACCTTACCAATTAATGGTAAATTGTATTCTTTAATCTCTACTTTTGTAGCAGTCTACCTGTACTGTATAATTGACCAATCTTTTGTTGATGATTGGTTTTAGGTGATCGATTCCAATGGATGGGCTCGCTACTTCAATGTCTTTCGCCAATGCTGTTATCGTTCTATTAATTTGGTCCAACCAGGCGTGTTCTCTGCAGACTGGTCCTTGTGTAATTCAAACATATTTGCTGCAGGATTCACAGAGTCATTTGTGGTGATTGACACCAGTAAACTATTGTCCACCCAGAACAAATGCTACGAAGTGCCAGAACAGATCATCAATGCCATCAAAATATGTCCTATGGATGATAAAGTGTTTGCCACTTTAAGTCGACTGACGGGAACGATTCAGCTGTGGCGAGATAATTTTGGAACACACATTTGGAAGCATCGGAATGCAGTGAGTCAAAAGCCCTTTTTTAGAATAGATGGTTTAGACAAAGGTTAGAATAAAGAGAAGTCTAACAAATTGTTATTTTTATTTTTTCAGAATATCAACGATATCGCTTGGGTCCACGGATATCCTTATTTACTAGCAGTTGGTCATCATGCTTTATACATTTATGAATCATCAATTTCCTAAAGTACTTTTTTATCGTATTTTAATAATTTCCTTCGTATACTTTTTTCATTTATACTTCCTGTCTTCAATAATGTCTCTTCAGTGTTTGGAATTGAGTCAGTTTTATTTTTTAACTTTATATTTATTATCAAAAATGTGAATTGTAACATAAACTGGTAAAGTAATAGTAAAACATGAACTATTTACAAAATATTGCGTAACGAAATAAAAATTGTACTTTGTTTCTAAATAAGTTTATTCAACACACTAGCTTGATTACTTTGGTAAGAATGTCGGTCTTGACTTTTCCCCTTGTCTTCACCAGCAGCCTCAATACTACTGGCTTGGTAAACCTCAAAGTTATGTCGTCGATTACTATTACCACTAGATCCGCTTTTCAAACTGCTACTACTATGGCTCTTACGGTTATCATGATGGCTTGATGATGATAAATGTTTTTTAGTGAAGACCCAACCTCCATAGTTATCTTCTCTTTCCCTCGACCTCCTTTTCACTGGTGGCAGCTCGTACTGACCCAGCCTGGCCATAAACATTTTAAAGCAACAGTAAAACGTCAATCCCACGTGAATGAGTACAATTAGTGACAAAAGTCCCAGCCAGATTTCTACTGACGTCAATACAGATGCATATTTGGACTCGTCAGCTTTTTCCGGAATTGTAAAATTAAGTTCCTTTTCTTCTTGACTTTTGGAAAAGTTTAGCACAGGGACTAATTTGAACCACTCATGATTCACATGATCTCCTAACCTTTCATGGTTATCAATAATCATTGCTGATGAGTCATCATTTTCTAAAATCTGCGTCAGATTGTGCGCCCATACAAATGGAACGGTAAATGTAAACATGTCTTGTCCCCCCTGTTTTCTTTCCTTGGCAGAATATGCACAGGGAAATGGCTTGGGTAGCATTTCTCCTCCATTTATTTTTATGGTACAATCGCATTCCAAGTCAATTTCAACTGCGCCCAATCTCCCAACCTGAATGGTTTCCTCTACATTACCTGCGCATTGAAAAGTTAAATTGTGTGCATTGGTCACCACAATTTTCTTATCATTTACCTGAGTAATGACAACTTCATCACTGGTGTAGCATCTGAACGAACATGATTTTAAGAGTGCTTCAATTCTCTGATGACTTCTGACACTGGTGGCAGCTAAAGAAGTGCATTTTAAAGATTGGACGGAATCTTTACCAAATTGTGGAACCATACATAATTGGTCTTCATAAACTGAGCAGTATCGTAACATATGGTTTGTTATGAGAATGGAACGGGTTCCAGTTCCAATTTCCTCCGCAAGATAAGCCGCCTCTTGAGGATAAACCTCACAGATTTGATTGTAAAATGCATATTTTGTGTGGATAATTTCATGGAGCTTCCATCTAACATCTTTTCGTTTCAGGGGAACATTTAGGGTGATATGAGCTTTGTCTTCAGTGAACAAGCAGTCAGCAATTGGAAGCTTGTAATATTTACCGAGTTCCTTATCCGTGGAACTTATTGCCAAAGTGTAGTTCAGGGAATTGGTTAAATTTTGGTTTAAAATGGATAACGTTTTCTGGAGGAATTTAGGTTGGATTAGATTTCCAGGTAAATGCTTTGTTTTGCAGGATTGAATAGCTTCTTGGATCATATCTGCATGCATTTTCGTGGCGAGTAATCTTAATGTCCCGACCAAGTCACGTCGTTGTTCGGTAAGCAATCCAGACATGGTTGTGATTATGTCCGACATTTCTTGGGTGTATATTTGGGTGGAATGCTCAAAATCCAAAAGTAGCTCATGTTCTTTGATCAGAGATTCTCGAAGCTTTAAAAAATATATAATTATTCATAGCTTTTTCATTATTTTTGAAAAGCTGAAAACAGTTTATTTGCCAATTTTGAATTTTACCGAATTAAAATGTGAAGCCCATTCATCATTTGATCCAAATAAATTCCCAGAGAATTTGCTAATTGCAGGCCTTAAAAGAAATCCAGCCAGTAACGAACCTGCTGCTATTATGGGAGCAGCTTGTCGCTTTTTCCTTGCTGCTGGCGCAGTATTGGAACTTTCACTTAAATAGTCTTCTTCATCGGTGGAATTTTCATTTGAAGTCTCAGTCGAATTCCCCTTTTCATTTTTTGAGAAAAATTGTTCCCTCTGTAATTGCAAGTCTTTTACAATGTGACGTGACGCCAAAATGAATTGTCGTTCAAGCGCGCAGTGATAATGGCTGTATTCCGCTGTGGCATCACTAGCATTTGTTTTTACGAACGCAGAGCAATTGTGATTTGATAAGTGTTTCTTTTCGGAATCAAATTCCTCTGGAATTTTGGGAAGTTGAATGTGGAAAAAGATTGGTATTGTGGCTTCGTATAATGAGACATCCTTTATCTTTAAAATGAAAGGAAAATTTTTATATAATAAGTTTTAAAAAAATTTAATTGTGATTTTACAAATTTTTAGTTTGTGTACTTCAATGCTGTAAACTGGTGGAACTGCTTTCACTCTTATTCCTTCCGACAAAGGAGCTACGGTAGAAGGGAAAGCAAACTGGGGCAATGTGAGAATTAGTAAAAATCTTCCAAAACATGTTGACTTTTCCATGTTGCTGCCTGATTGACTGTGTAAGTAGATGATTACTGGACACAATATGTGGATCAACTGAAGATTTGAAGCTTCAGTCATTCTCTAAGAAGACTATAAGGACAAGTTCGTTGCCCTAAAAATATGGGAAGAACTATTGACTCAGTTTTCACTTCCTGCAGATTATACCGTACCACGCGACCTGATAAAGGATTTACCTGTGCTGTGGAGTCAGAGTGGAGTAGTAGTTCCAAACGCAATGTTGGTTATCAGGGTTGAATAGAATGGAACCAGTGATAAGAGAGTTGTTTGTCCATGCAAATAAGTACACTGAACAATACATATTGATTGCAGATGAGATGAGCAACAAAAAAGTAATGCAAAATGCTAAAAAGTACTTCCGTTTTCCGCACCAATGTGGAAGCAAAAGCAAACACAAATCGGAAATCAACACAACCATATTTTTTCACGTTAGTGGTATTTCACGGAATGTTTAGTTAACTTTATTTCATACAGTAAACATTTTCATACGTTTCAAATGCATACATATGAATTCTATAATCGTTATACAACAATAAATCAGTTTTAACCTAAATATCAACATTTTTATTGGCTATATTTCAATTAACACGGTGGTTCTATTCATTCAGTGATGATAAGCACAATTTAATGGTCTATTTATGTTTTGACTCAAACAATGCTACGAACTACCAACTACATACAACAATGATTGGTTGCGTACATCAAATATAAATCTGGCTACAAAGTGATTGATATGCTTCTGAGAAAGTAAAAGAAAGCGGAAGAAACTTGACAAATAAAGGTTTTTACAAGTTGCCAACTTTTAAGCAATAGGTATTCTTAACATAACAAATATTCAAAAGTGCAGTCTAAAATTCGTACCTATTATACGTAAAACACAGTTTCTTTTTTAACTAGATGATACTTAATTCATAAAAAGTATACGAAAATATAATGTATTGAAGACTAAAATAAAAAATCAGGCCTGTTCCTCTCTTGTCCAGAATTCTTTTTTTACAACTAATTCGTACTATCAAACGAGTAAACTGCCAGAAACTTTCCTACAAATTGTAGGATTACAAGAACAAAAAATGATTGAAATCTTAACCACTTTTGATCTTCACAATATTCATAGCATTATCCATATTACTAATTATATGTTTTACAACTGAAACAGTTCCAAAGTATTCTTATCACAATTACGCACATATATTTAAATTCATAATTCATCTTGATTTGAAGCAAGAAATGATTCTCTTTAACGTATAGATTGTACATTTTGTTGGAAATTTATGATGAGATAAGGATTCCACTACTCCATAATGATGTTTTCACTCCATTAGAGTATCAGGATGATAGTTGACAGTGTGGCTTTGAAGATTTTCCTCTTTAGAGAAACTTTTTCCGCACGTGATGCAGCCAAATGGTCGGGATTCATCTGAAGTCATGTGACATTTTTTGTGAGATGCTAATTGATTGCTCGTGCTGAAACATTTGTTGCACAGGTTGCACGAAAATGGCTTCTCTCCTGTGTGCATACGGCGATGGACAACAAGACGGGAACTGTTCACAAAGGCTAGGTCACAGTATTCACATTTGTAAGGTCGTTCTCCTAAAGAATCGATACCAAAAATCATGAGAAATGCGAATTTTAGTACGGTTGCAGACAACAAACTATGCAAATACATAATGTATTGTAAGTATGTAAGTGAGTATGTATAATGTAAGTGAATACACAGTACTAACCTGTGTGCACCCTCATGTGAACTTTCAAGTTTGATTTATCAGCAAATCCTTTTCTGCAAACTTCACATTTATATGGCTTCTCACCAGTATGTGTTCTCATGTGCAACATCAGATTGTGATTCTTTGGAAAGATTTTGTTGCAAATGGGGCATCTAGGGCCTTCACCTGAAAATGAATCACAACAAAACAAAAGTTATTGATAAATCTGTCAAATACAATTCCAGGTTTGTATAATAAACAATAAAGAAAAAGAATAATGACCTGTGTGAGTTTTCAAATGATCACGGTAGGGATACTTATGAATGAAAGTTTTCTGACAAAACATACAGACAAAAAGTCCTTCCTCATTCTGCTGGTATTCAATGTTGTTGCTGTTCACTCCATCTCCAAAGTCTTGTAATGAGTCGCGTCTACAAAAATGCAACATGCAATTAATCAACTATCAAATATTGATAATTTAGGAATTTGTCCAGAAAACAACTGAAAATACTATGTAAGAAACTAACCTCTGCATTCCTTCACCCCCTTCTTCATTATTATCATTGAACCCCGCATCTTCATAAAGCTGGTCATATTCATTGTATTCTTCCTCCTCTTCTTCGCCTTCTCCCCATGTGCCACCACCATTAGCATCCATAAAATGCCCACGTGTTGCAAAGTGCTGAATATCCTCATCACCCTCCACACCAATCATTTGATCCTCGTCTCCAACTCCAACAATATCCCCATTCTCATCTTCCTGATAAAGTTTCTGATCTTGATCATGACTATAGTAGTCATATTCCACATCAATATCGTTTCCATCACCGTCCATCCCTTCCTCATTCTGATGACCATTTTCAGGCTTTCCAGCTGCTGCAGCAGCCATCATAGCTGGATCCAACTTAATCCGCTTCCCATTGCCATTAGATGAGGTGGATGGTGAAGGTGGTAAATTGTCATCATCCTCCTCCTGAGTTGTAACCGATATAACAGTTGTTTTGCCCGGCTTTCCGTTTCCATTCCTTTCCACAACAGATTTGCTTACAATTGGTCTTGTGTAAAGAGTGGGGTTGGGTTTGGGTGGATTCAACACTAACCCTGTTACTCTTGGTTTTCCAGGAGGTGCATCAACGATTGGATTGATTGTTGGAATGTTGTTGCTCACATAATCAGGAAAAGAAGGAATTTTAGAGTGCCAATCATTGTAAATCATATTCTGCAAAGTGGTCCTCTCATTCTTGGCCATGAATAAGCTAAGAGTATCCGGCTTCAATTTGCTAAAATCCAACAATGGTCTTTTGGGAACAGCTCCAGCCACAATGTCAACAATTGAAAATGCCACTGTTTCCTGAAACTTGATAAAATCTCTGTGCAGTTCCTTCAGTCTCTCATGCAAATTCTTGAACTGGCCCAAATGGAATGAACAAGAGTAACACAATGGGAACTCGGACTTGATTGATTTCCTCTGAATAAAGTCCTGATCCATTGGAATTTGATAGACTTCGTAAAACATTTCTCTTAATTCGCAACTCAGCTTGCTCTCCGGTTCCGTCAAGTTTTCCTTAAAAGGTCTTATAAAACAGCGGTCATTGCACACCAAACAGTGTTCCCCAATGACCTCTCCCTTCAACTGATTGTCTGCTGGAGCCACTCCATTTCTATGAGAAGGGGAGGATCCCGGAGATTCCTCCGACTCTTCAGATTTCATCGAGTCTGTTGTCGACCTCCTCGATGAAGTCTGCTGGGGTTGTTGGGCTATTTTGCCTAGAAACTTTTGCTTTCCACTCATCATTTCACCGACAATCCTTAAAAACGAACCTTCAAATCAAGAGAAAATTACACACGTTACATGTCAATATCTCCACTTATTACATAACTCTCACCCAAAATCATCACAAAATCCCATATCACAATTACCTTCTTTCCAAACTTCCACTGTCACAATTAACTGACAACTTTACTGAATATTTCTAAAATGGCGACTCCCGTCCGTCCCGTCGTCGTGTCGTTTTTCACTCAAACTAAAAGACTGGTAAAAATTTATACCAATAATCTGCGCCTCGCTTACCGACCAGTGAGACCACTGCTAAAACACCAAACCAACTCAACTCAAAAAAAAACTCAACACGGTGGTCGGTCACACTCTTGGAATACTAAACACTAAAAAAGTCGCTCCCTCTGTAATTCAGTAAATATGTTACAAAATATTCATTTAACCAGTAGCAGTTCTCTCGGCAGCAGTGCTATTGGCTATTATTGACGACGATGATGATCATGAGCTCGTCTCCGTGCATGTCGGTGGTCGTACTTTGGAAGGAATCCTCTTCACTTCACTAAACTAAAACTAAGCAGCGCAGCGCATCTTAAAAAAATACACTGCTTGTTATGCTTGGCTGTTTTTGTTGGATAAAAATGATCAGTGTACACTGTATACAGTACTTTAATACTAGCAAGTAGACACAACGGGGAGCAATCCAAAAAGTGGCGTGAGTTTTTTCCGATGGCTAGTCTTCTCCACAAACACAACTAAATAGCAAAGGACACCAAAAAACCCAATAGGAATACCACTGAACAAGAACTACTGCACTACTTTTTATAAAAAAGCCTGTTTTGTTAGTAAAGTAGTTCTACAAAAAAAACAGCCAGCAAACCAACCAGTGAAACAATGTTTTGATGTTTTGTTGCTGGAATGGAGTTTTTATGGAGATGCATGGACACGGACAAACACATGTGCATGTGGGCATTAGGCAAAAATATGGATAGGTATTGCTTTTCATAAAAGCATGTGTATTGAGTGAGTATCTCATCTCATGTTTCAGTTCAGAGAACTACCTAAAACTTTGTTCACCAAAAAGTTGAAGTGTTCATTGGATATGATATGGATACTGCTGGAGAGAGTGATGCTATACCACTGGTTACTTTTTATAGTGGCTTTGTAAAAAAAAGGTATGGAATTTGTGGAATGGAACAGTGAATCAATAGTGCAAGTTGTAAGCAGTACTTTTTTATGTAGTGTACTTTACAATTTTTTTTGAAATGATAACATGCGTAGTTTTAAGCTTGTAGCTGTTAGTGTTACAAAATGGTAAAAAAAAAATATAGAGTTTAGCATAAAAGATAGGCAAATCCAGTTCCAGTAAAGTGACTGGTTTGCTTTGGTGGTCGATTTAGCCAGTGCCAGTACTTCTTGATGGCTTGTGTATTTAGATAGATTTGTTTTTTTAGTTACTAGGCTGTTAGTGCTTTTGTTGGGGTGATGGGGTATGAATTTATGGATATCTTATGGCAATGCTAAATACTGGAGCTGGAGGATAAGAATGGCCTTCAATGTCAATTAGAAAAAATATCATGCTGGTTTTTAATGAGTTAAATATGACCTTAGTCAACAAGTCTTGTATAATGGGTTAGTTTTGTTTTTTTCAACTGGAAGAAAGTTGACGAAATGGAAGTTTACAATGAAATGCATGACAGGCCAAGCTATTTTTGAAAAGATGATTTAGGTTGCTAAAATCAGCTAAAATTCATGGTTTTTTAGAGAAACATGAATAAAGCATCATTATCCTCCACAAACAAAGGACGCATAAAAATGCATGTCTATTTTTCAAAACATTTCATTTCATGCATTCTTCTTTGAATTCACATCCTTCAAAAACTTACAAACAAGCTTCATAAAAAACTGCTGGCTGAACTGAGACTGACGATGGACGAAAACATATGAAATTCAACTTGTTTATCAAGAACGAATGCCCTTGGTCAAGATGAACCAAACCAAAAAGACTTTCTTCAAGAAGCTCATCATCATCAATATCGTTAAGATTCTCTGCCATCTGCATACATGAACATAAAAAACTCCAATGCATCTCAACCAACCAAACACTAAAAACAGCTGCCCAAAAACTCTTGTAAAAATATTATGCACATATCCCTACCTACTTTACTCAATATTGCACTCCTTCATTGAATGTCAAGTCAAATCAATACATTTTATAGTTTTAATGGTAGTTTGTTACAAGACGTGTAAGATGACGATGATGATGTGAAATCTTATCAATATCATCGTTCGTCGTGTCTAACTTTTTATGGAATACTACTTATCAAACAAAATACACTGAAGAGTACATGGCATAAAAAATATTTTGCCAACATACATAATCATCATCATATTCCACTAAAAGCAATTTTTTACTATCACAGATGTTTTTTATGGCGTATTGTGGAGCACAGCGCGCTGATAAATCTCATTGACAAAAGATCTCTGTGATTCTGTGATATGGAAGTGGATTTTACAAAGTGCTTTAAAATAAATGTATAAAGCTTTTTATTTCATTCATTCATTCAAAAGTAGGTAGACGGAAAGGGCATTAAACTGTCAAACTGATCTCTTGCTGCGTGGGATGATATTTTTTTCACACTAAAATGCAATAAATTAGAAAGAGGAAGTTGGGGAGTTGGCTGGATACGATATTTAATCTTGATTTGATTTACTAAAGAAAAAGTGAAAGCTCATCCTTGTCACACCTGCCTATTACCAATAAGCATGTTAGGAAAATTGAGTCTCAAGTTACCCTGTTTGTAAAAATAAAAATTAAGTTTAGTTCACGTTGAAATTAGATGCAGGAGATTTTATTTTTTTAGCAAATTAATTTTAAGTTTTGTCGCGTGAATACTATGTACCGTTTTAGGATGTCGAGATGGATAGTGATTTTGTGCATTTTGGTTTGCAATAATAACTATGCAATTAGTACAAGTAGCTCTTCTGAAACGAGTAGTGATAATGTTGAGTCTGATTTATCGCTTCAATTAGTGCAGCTGGTAATTAAACTTAAAACTTTAATTCTTTAGAATATAAATTTACTCTTAAAAATAAATACTTAAAATATTTGAAAAATTATCATATTTTTTCATTACAGCTTTTCCGGCACGGTGATAGAAATCCTATTGACCCTTATCCTAAGGATCCCTTCAAAAATGAAAGTTTTTGGCCTGAAGGGTATGGACAACTTACCAAGGTTTGTTGGTAATATTTTGTATTAATAGTTTTTAACCAATAAAGGTAGTTTTTCTTTGTATATTTTACTTTTTGGTCTTTTTTATAGCGTGGAAAGATGCAGCATTTCAAACTTGGTCAGTTCCTTCGTAAACGCTACAATGGATACATATCCCGGGATTATTCTCCTTATGAAATTCTAGTCCAAAGTTCGGATGTAGACCGAGCTTTGATGAGTGCCTCAGCAAATCTCGCAGGATTATATCCACCTGTGGATAACTTTAGCATGTGGAACCCTGACTTAAGTTGGCAGCCAATTCCTATTCATTCTTTATATAGTCCATTAGATAACGTAA